>CAOLHI010004543.1:0-109610 GCA_948474755.1 Ctenosaura bakeri
ACATGCCTCGACACCCTTCACCCTGTAGAGGCACATTCAAACATCAGAAATCAGAGATTCACATTCATACAAACACATTCATAATTCCTAACTTTACAGGCAACACAGACCTAGACAGAAAGATGTGGGCAGTGTTGTATATCCTTGTATGCATTCCCCTCCACTTTAGCAAAACACCCTCCTCTAGGATTATCAGACTGAAAACTGGAGAGGGATCCTGTCCCTTTAATAGTTATGTTGAAGAGGGAATCACAACAAGTGTTACTTGTTATCTGCTTGTGTGACAAGCAACACCTGCTGAAATTTCTCTTCTACACAAACATTAAAGAAACAGGAGCTGTCTCTAGTCTTCAGTTTGCCCTCCTTGAATGTGTCTGAACTTAAAGCCTGCCCTCCCATAACACTGGACAGGATATAAAGTACCAGAAGTACAGAACTCCTTGGGTGGCGGGGAGAGGTTGAAGGGTACAGTTCTCCTGCACCTTTGCATTCTACACACTGCAATCCTAATGTTTCATTAGTGGCTCCTCTCCTGTCTGCTGGGCTGCTGCTGCTCAGGATCGGGACCAAATGCAAACCTTAGAGGAGCTACACTCCTTGCTGCCATTGTTCAGGTCGCAGTGCGGTCAAGAGGGAGGAGGGAAGGCAGGTGAGACAAAAGCCCTTTGTCTGTGGGAGACCAGGTGCTGGCTGTGGAATGGTATATCTCAAGCCACTCCTCTCTGAGTGAGAGACTGGAAGAAAGCTGGCTGAATAAGGAGAACACTTGGTCAAGGTTTCTTGCTAGCTCCATTTCCTATTCCCCACTGTAAATAGGCAATAATCATCTAGGATACACACTGAATGGAAGAAGATCAGATTCTGTTCCTAAGAATGTGTAGGTGCACACAGAGACATCAGGCATTGATGCTGCTGGTCTTGACTCACAGGGAAACTGAAAGAGGAGGGAGTCCAGGGAATTCATATGAAGTAAGCCAACCAATTGGGTGACAGGAAGAGCACCCAAATGTTTCAGTCTAGCCCTCCCCTCCCACAGCACACTAACCTTCTCTCTATGCACCCAAAGATTCAGGAGTTTTGAGTTTCAGTTCCTCAGCCCCAGAGGTTATCCATGCCCCAGAACTTCCTCTCCAGACCCAGCGCATGCAGCACCCTTCCAGTCGCCTTCTAAAACGATTAGCTTTGTGTGGAGACAGAAGAAGATGACGACAGAGCAGGCAGCAAAAGCTCTGTCTGCCCATCACGCTTGCTTGCTCTTCAGCAAGGCCAGGAAACGTTCAGGACCAAGAGATGCTCAAATTACCAAACCGCAACTAAAACAATAGATGTGAAGGTCACAGGGAATAAAGAGCAAAGCCAGGTTTGTACAGAGCCCTGGATACCATCACTACACGACAGTAATACCTGCAAAAACAACCACCCAAAACTGTAGCAGGTACTCCAAAAAAAGGCTCCTCTCATTGAGATCCATGCCAAAGATGAAGAGGAAAACACGGGCTGATTGAACTCATCACAAAACAAGGGAGCTGAAAGGGATAAAAATGGGGAAGCCATCTTCGACACCCACTACTCCCCTGTTTGTGTGCTGCCAAGAGGGAACTGGGATACTAAGGTCAGCTCTACCACAGGGTTCTTCAAAAAGAGTCAAGTCACATCCTCCGGGTGAGTGGGAAGATACTACTGAAGTAAGCAAGTTAGTAGCGAAAGAAACAAAAATTCCGACTGCAAAATATTTCTGGTTAAAATATACTAAAATCCTGACAGCAGGAGGAATTTTAGCCTTCCTTATACTTTACTGGTTTCTCCCCTCTTGGTGCTCTTCAGATGCATTTGTACAATAATTCCCACCATGTCAGGTAGAAGAGGGATGATGGGATCTTTACCCTAAAACATAAAGAACATAAATCTGGGGAAAGTTGCACTTCAGAATCACCACACTTTGGACCAATTCACATGACTTATTTTAAAAATGGCAACATCACCACAAGTTGATTTCCTAGTAGAATTTTAACTCAGGCTGGAATATAAAAAAGACAAAAATTCTCCCTTGAAAATTTGTAACTCAAATAGCAATGGCAGGCAAAAACCAAGGCCATTTCCACACTACCCTGTTATAGTGCTATTATTCCACTTTCAACATCCTATGGAGTCCTGGGGTTTGCAGTTTAGGGAGGGGCCTTTAGAATTCTCAGCCAGAGAATTGTTTGGCTTCAGTAAACTACAAGTCCCACAATTCCACAGGATGTTGGAAGTGGAATAATAGCAGTATAATAGCATAGTGCAGAAACGGCCCACTGGAATAGAACAATACCCCAGTCTGAGCCCATTGAGCAAGAAGGGCCAATGGCAGCTTTTAGTTCAATAATATAGCCACTCAGTTAAACTTTCTGTAGTTTTATGCTTATCCCCTGATTAATCATTCTGCTTAGCCTTCCTCTAGACTTCTGAAATTTCAGCAAGCAGTGCTTATCTTCTCTCTTTCTTTCTCCCTCCAACCCCCTCCTCTCATACACACATACAGAGGTATGCATACATATGCACCGATTTTCAAAGTTATCTTCACAGTTTCAGAAGATAGAAATACTTATGTATTTAGAAATAGGCAAAATGTAAGATTCTTAGAATGCTGAATTCTGTGATGAGTACCACTTTCAGTGCGCACATAGTATAATGCTATAATACAACCAATTCTGGCCTGGGTGTGACTTGGCAGAGATTACTCTAGCCCATTTGCTGCCTGTATTTGAAAATCTGAATGGCAGCTAACCCTCTGCTAATTAATTTACTCAGAATCCAAGATTTTGCCCAAGGCCTTTGAAACAGGAATGGGAGGTGCAAAAAAAGCAGTGCTATTCTTCTTCAAGAGAGTTTGGGCAGGAGAACCAGAGCCTGGGAATGTTACTTTTGGGGACTCTACCTTCCAGAAACCCTCAGCCAGCACGACCATGGCCATGTTGACTGTGGGATTTTGGAAGCCATAGTATCAGAAAGCAACTTTTCTAAGCTCTGAAACTACTTGTTAGAGTATGTGTTACAGATCAGAAGATCTGCTTTCTACTCCACCGCCTCTAAAACAGGAGCAGGAGTCCTCCAGATATTGTAAAACTACAGCTTCCAGCATTCCTCATCATTGGCTATCCTGACTAGAGCTGATGGTTGACTGCCAACATCTGCCTCTACTCTAAAGTATGGGTCAGGATGGTGTGACCATCCATTTGTTGCTGGATGGTAATTCTCACGCGCTCCAGCCATTGCAGACAATGGTGAGGGATGGTGGGAGCTTAGAGTTCAATATTTGGGCAGGGCAGACTTTTTCCATCCCTACTGTAAAGACTCTCAAGGTACATCTCCTAAGATGGCAACTTCACCTCATGACACAGTAACTCACCTCTTTACATTCACAGCCACAGTTCTGCATCACATTTAAAACCAGCACAGGAAACTTTTGGGCTTTCAGATTTCATTGATCTAAAATTCCCATTACCCCTCACCATTATCTAGCCTGCCCTGGGCTGATGGGAGCTTTAATTGTTTTAAAGGGTTTTTATCTTGTTAATAGTATTTTATTTTTATACGTATAGTTTTCAATCATTTTGATAGTTTAATCTTATTTTCATGTTCTTTTTGTATGTTTTTAGTTGTATTTAGTTTTTTAAGTGGTAAGCTGCCATGAGTCCCAATATTGGGAGAAAAGCTGCATATAAATATAGTAACAATAATAATTTGGCCCAAAATGTTTTGGAAAAATGAAAACTATAAGGAGGATCGGGAATGTGGAGAGAGAAAGATAATCCCAGGGCATGATAGGAAAGCTCCAAAGTCATGCCACATTGTTCTTCTCCCTCCCCTTTTTGTTTTACTTCAACATCAAGACTCAGGAAGATATCTTGAAAGCTTGTACACTACACACTTTACTACACACTACCTGCAAGGCTTCACTCCGATGTCCAAACTAATTGCATTCTCCCTCCCTCCCTCCCTCCCTCTCTGTGCCTCAGTTCTGGGTTTGTGAAATGAGAATTACTAATATCCTACCTCACAGAATTGTTGTGGGCAGCTTAATAGGGATCAAAATGTTCTTTGCACATTTGGAGGGAGGGGTAAAAATTCTGTATGAATAACAATGATAATTTTGACTCTATACCTGTAGCAGCTAGTGGTTCCCACGTTGTTGGAACGATGAAGCCGTTTCAGGTTTTAGCAGCCTTTAAAATGAGCTATCCATGGTTCTGCACATGTACAAGAATAGGATTAGCATTTTGGAGAGCTTCTTTAAAGCCTTTCTGCTTTCCCTCAGCCTCTAAAGTGTCAAGAGCTGAGCTGACTTGGAACCAAGGGGAATCTTGTGGAAAACTCCCACCAACCCATCTTCCAAGCAGCCAGCCAGCATGTCTGAAACAGAACTTAGGCAAGTTGCCTTTTTGGACTGGGGAGTGACATGACTGCACTCTTTAAATACCTCAAGGGCTGTCACAGAGAGAAGAGGGCAGACTTGTTCCCCTCTACTCCAGAGGGTAGGACTAAGTCTAATGGTTTTAAGTTACAGGAGGGTAGATTTCAATTGAGCATTAGAAAGAACTTCTTGACAATAAGAGAGGTTTGGCAATTGGACAACTGCCTTAGAGAGAGGGTAGAGTCTCCTTCTCTAGATGTCTTCAAAAAAAAACTGGGGATCCTGTTGCTGGAGATCCTGCACTGAGCAAGGAATTCAATGTCCCATGAGGTCCTTTCCAGCTCTATGATTACACCTCCCAGAATTCTCCACAAGTAACTTGCCTAATCTTTTATATGAAGGACCCCTTCAGCAGACTGACTTGCTTGATCATCCCGACACCATAGCTGAAGGACTTCCAATAAGAATGCACATCACATTGTGGAACCAAACTTTACCATCTCCTGCAACCCAGCCTCAAGATGGTAAAATGAAGGCAGATGAGAAGGTAAGTAGAGTCAGCAAAGGTCTTCTCACTTGGCTCCAAGGAAACTGAAGGAGCAGGGAGACTAATTTAAAAGGAAGGGTTTACAATACTCAAAAAGAAATTGCACCAGATAAATTTTGAAGCTGAGGTAATGATCAAGAAGGAGAAGTTCTGACTATATCAGCATTAAACCTCTTAAGATGCTGCTTGACATTCACTGGGGCAAGAGCTCTCAAAATATTTCCTTTGGAGAGGTCTACTACCAGCCCCTGCCCACCTTGACTAGGTTTCCATTCATTTATAGCTCCAGCTCTGGGACCTGATCCTACCTCAGCTCTGGGCCCACCTTCACATCTCTCTGCACGTTGCAGTTCCTGCTTCTATACGGAGACAGCCTTGCTTCAGTGTCTGACTGCATGAACTCCATTCTGACAATTTTACCTCGCATATGAAATCACATTTTCATTTTAAAACACACACACACACACACCCCATAACAACAACTTGGGGATCTGGGAGACCAGAACAGTCTGAAATCATAAAAAGAGAGAGACGATAAATGCAGGGTGACCTCCTGACCACTGCCAAGGCTGACAGATTTATCTTTTTCACACATCAGCAGCAATGACATTAGAGTGTGCACCTTGGCAATGACATCTTATTCTACAAAATCAGTGTAACTCTGCTCCTGTCCTTGAGAGCAAATTGCCCTGGCCTGGATGCAAGATGGAGCCCTGCCCACAACCAAGGCTGCCAACAGGCACCGCCCCAATTGGCCTTCCCCTCTCTTTAGTAGCAGGATCTTGTGAGGTGAGCAAAGCAGAACTTCTGCCACAGAATTTATCACTGATTCCCGCTCTCTTACACATGCACACACAGTCAGTCAGTCTGTCTCTCTCTCACACGCATTATCAGTCTCTTGAGCTAAAATGAAGCACCTCTCCCCTTACTCAGGGTTTGCTATACAACAAGATTCCTATGCCAAGAAGGACAAAAAAAAAAATCATAACCTGAGAATAACCAAGCATAATTACAAGAGAACACAGACAGATGTCTAAGCAAGTGTTCTGCTTCTGTTATGGAGCCAGGGGCACTGCAGGGGATGAAGTACTTGGCCCAATTTGTGAGAAATTCAAGTTTGAGCACCACCCGAATGCAAGTTCACAGTTCTTATATGCTAGAGCAGATCATTAAATAGAAAGTCTGTAAACACTTAGGACGGAATGCCATGATCACTAGAAGTCAATATGAGTTTCTCAAAAACAAGTCATGGTAGACTAATCTGATCTTTCTCTTTTTTGGGGGGGGGATAGAGTTACAAGCTTAGTGGATGAAGGGAATGCTGTAGATGTAGTATATCTTACACCCCCCATGAGATTCTTGCAAACAAGGTAGTAATATGTGGGTTAGACAGTGTTACTGTTTGGTGAATTGCAATTGGCTGAACAGCCGAATGGAAGGGGTGCTCACCAATATCTCCTCTTCATCCTGGAAAGAAGTGACTAGTGGGCTGCCACAGGGTTCTGTCCTGGGCCCAGTGCTATTCAACATCTTTATCAATGACTTGGATGATAGAATAGAGGGCATGTTTATCAAATTTATAGATGACACCAAATTGGGAGGGATAGCTAATACCCCAGAGGACAGCATCAGAATTCAAAATGATCTTGACAGATTAGAGAGCTGGGCAAAAACTAACAGAATGAATTTTAACAGGGAGAAACATAGGGTGCTACATCTAGGAAGAAAGAATGAAAATGCAATGATACAGGATTGTGTGACATCTGGCTTGAAAACAATAAGTGTAAAAGTGATCTAGGAGTCTTAGTGGACCACAAGCTGAACATGAGTGTGATGTGGCCAGCTAAAAAAGCCAATGCGATTCTAGGTTGTATCAATAGGAGTATAGTGTCTAGATCCAGGGAAGTAATAGTACCACTCTATTCTGCTTTGGTTAGACCTCACCTGGAATGCTCTGTCAAGTTCTGGATGCCACAATTCAAGAAGGACATTGACAATCTGGAACTTTTCCAGAGGAGGGTGGCCAAATTGTTGAAGGATCTGGAAATCATGCCCTATGAGGAGCAGCTTAGGGACCTGGGTATGTTTAGCCTGATGAAAAGAAGGTTAAGAGGTGACATGATAGCCACATTTAAATATTTGAAGGGATATCATGATGAAGATGGAGCAAGCTTGTTTTCTGATGCTCTACAACCCAGGACACGGAGCAATGGCTTCAAACTAGAGGAAAAGAGATTTCATGTAAACACCAGGAAGAGCTTCTTTATGGCAAGAGCCATTTGACCATGGAAAATGCTGTCTTGGATTGTGGTGGGGTCACCTTCTTTGGAGGTTTTTAAACAGAGGCTGGATGGCCATTTGCTGGGGGTGCTTTGAGAGTGTGTTCCTGCATGGCAGGGGGTTGGATTTGATGGCAGTTATGGTCTCTTCTGATTCTATGATTCCTGGGCAAACTGCTCTTTTAGTCTCATTCCCTGATCTTGCAGAGGCAGAAGACCATTCACTTAAATTTAATCAGCATTCCTCAACTGAAGGCCTAGAAGATGGATGCGTGGCCGTACCTCCTTCTATTAAAATACTTTCAAACAGAAGCCATGAGAGAAGAATCCATATCATGATGGGAGGGAGGATGTCCAACATCATATCCCAAGGAAAGACACAGCCTGTGACTATTTAACACTAATTTTAAAAGAAATATATAGAGAAGGAGGGAGAGAGGGAGGAAGAGAGGGAGGGAGGAGGGCACAGTATGTTCATTTTAATAACTAGTTTAATCCTAAGGCAGAGGGGCAAAATTCTGGTTCTCTAGATGTTGTCAGACTACAGTTTCCATGATCCCTCAATGGCTATGCAGCTAGAGCTGAGGGGGAAGTTGCAGTCCCACAGCCTCTGAAGGGATGGCACATTCCTCATCCCTTGCCAAAGGGGCCTTTTACACTACACATGTAGAGCACTAAGGTTCCACTTCCACAGCCATGATTCCATCCTATGGAATCCTGAGCTTTGTGGTTTGCAGAGGTACATTTAGAATTCTCAGTCAGAGAGCTCCAGTGCCTAAGAAATCTACAAACCCATAGAATGCAGCAACATTGCTAACGTGGAATCACAGTGCTATAATTGCTTAGTGCAGTGGTTCTCAACCTCTGGGTCCCGACCCCTTTGGGGGTCGAATGACCCTTTCACAGGGGTCGCCTAAGACCATTGGAAAATATGTATTTCCGATGGTCTTAGGCTCCATTCCCTCCTTGGTGGTGGTGCGCAAGCACGAGCCACAGGCTCACGTCCTCCTGCCCCCTGTTCAGAAGGGACTGAAATCGCTCCCCTTCTCTGCTACTGGGAGAACCTCCCGTCTGATGGGCTAGCTTGGGGGGGCACTGCGGAAGGGTTGGGGGGCCGCAAGGCAGCGCTTTTTCGGGGGGGGCAAGCTGTGCCCGGCGCAAAAGACAAAGGCTGGGATTCCTCCCCCCAGCCAGGGTCGACACTCTGGAAACTTTTCCCACACTGCCCCCCCCAGCGGAAATGTGAGCGAAGCAGAAGCAGAGCCCGGGGGGGGGTTCTCGGAAGTTTTTCCTGGGGGAGACGTGCAGCTCCTCTTTCCCTCCCTGCCCACCCCCCATTGCTGGCCAGCGAGGCAGCCTTTGCCAGGGGGGAGGCATTGTAAATAATAAATAATAATTTTATGTTTGGGGGTCACCACAACATGAGGAACTGTATTAAAGAGTCACGGCATTAGGAAGGTTGAGAACCACTGGCTTAGTGTGAAAGGGTCCCAAGGGGGCTGCATCATGATTATGATCACCACCAGGATCATCATCGTTATCATCATCAATTTTATTTATTTGCTGGTAAGGACTCAAAGTGGCTTACAATATTTTTTTTTTTAAAAGGCTTCATTCTTATAGAACAGATTATGTGGCTCTGCAGATGTTGTTGGACTTGAATGTCCAAAGCTCCTCACCACTGGCTATGCTAGGTAGGAGTTGCAGTGCAACAACATCTGGAAAGCTGCTCTATTCCCACCCCATTAGAGGAGGAGGAGATAGGGGAAGCTGCTGACATCCCACTACAAACAATAGGAGAATTTACACCCCTGGGTTAGTCACTAACCTTTAACTAGGGCCATATTTAAAATTGAGAAAGGGGTAAAATGAACTAATCTTTCTTTCTTTCCCTCTCATCCACACAGACTGCTAATGAAAGGCAGAGGCAGCAGGCTCTTTCACCTTTAGTTCACACATCAGCAGGGGTTCCAAGTCAGGCCATAAGCTGCAAAACACATGAAGTGGGTAGGGAGCAGCACAACAGTTCAGAGCCCTTTGAATTGGAGAGCAAGCACAGAGGAATCTTGCCTGGGCAAGCATTTTTAGCATCATCCAATGAAACACTTCAAACTGGGCCTTTAAAAAAAGATGGCTGTAGGCTTATGCTATGGATTGAAAAATACATAGAGAACAAAAGCAAGAAGTGCCTTAAGAATTAATAAATTTTATTTGGTGCAAGTTTTCTTGAGTTCAGGAAAGTTACTTTTCTGGACCACAGCTCCCAGAATTTTGCTCCCCACCATTAAGGCTGTTGGCCATACTAACTAGGAAATTTTGGCAACTAATAATAAGAAAAAATGGGATTTTCTTCCAAACTCTGGCTTTTATGGACTACAGCCCACTACATCACACGCATTTTATGACAAATAAAATTTGTTAGTCTTTGCAATGCCAAAAGACAAGTGCTTTTTTAATGAAATGGATGAACACAACTTTCATACACCAGAAACTGTTCCAAAGAGAAGAGAAACTTTAATTTGACAAATATACAGTAAGAGAAATATAACCTAGTCACTTGCTTTGCTTTGTCTTAGCATGTTTGCAGAGATCATTTTCATTTGATCAGGATGAGAGGCACCACTGAAGGCAGCGCAAGGACTGTACAAAACATAAGAGCAGCCCTGTTGGAACAGATCCAGTCCATCTTGGTTTAGCTTTCTGTTTGAACAGGGCAATCCAGGTTCCTCTGGGAAACCCATGTGTCAGCCATGAACACAACAGCCTTCTCCTATTAATTCACTTCCCAGCAACTAAGACTGAAAGCAATACTGCTTCTGTAAGTGATTCGATTGAGTTCCCACCGTTAATACGATGGGTGGATCAATCCTCACAAACTGGGTATTAAAAGAAGATTGGACATTTAAGGTAACGGCCCAAACAGTATATTCTGTAGCAACATGCTCCATGTTTATTACACACTGTATATGAAATACTTTCTTGAATACACTGCCAATCAGTTTAATTGGGTGTGCTGAGTTGTAGTGTGTCTCCCTATTCACGGTCTCCAAAAGCATGACAAAATAACAGTGCTAAATTACCACTGCCATATTTATGGCTCTTCTGGGACCAGAGCTAAATTAACCTTTTATGGTAAGCATATCACACAATACAGATAAGCAGGGCCTGGTTTCTAAATCAGAGAGCAGACATCCTAGCCTGCATGAAGGTGGCATACCACCCAGGTAAAAGCCTTATGTTTCCAAGCCCCTGGAGTAGGAGACACTGGGGAGATTGAAAAGAAGACAGTGCTCCCATACTTTGACAAGTTGTGCAGAAGAAATTTCAACAGGTGCCTCCTGTCATGCAAGCTACACCTGTTGAAATCTCTTCTTCTGTAGAACTGCGGAAGGTGCAGGTACAAGACCCCTTTTCTCTTTCGTTCCTGGCTACCCTTGGATTCACAGAGATGCAGAAAGGTAATGAGGGTGGGGCATATATAATTGTAATACTTTTAATAGCAGCCTGGTGCACAAACACAAGCTAGCTGAGAGCACCATACATTCAGGCTGTGAAAAGCCTTCATTGTTGGTTTCTCCCAACATTACCCTATCAGGCTCCTCTTTCATAGCAAAAACACTGGTCTGGCCAGTTATTTCTGCTTATTTGACAATCTTATTAAAGGGAAAATTTTCTTTGATCAAACTGAACAGATATGCAAACATAAAATCAAAATATTAATACCATGAAAATTAATAATACTACGTTAGGAGAAGTTTCGTTCTCAGCACAGAATAATAATTGCATGTGCTCCAAATTGATAGCTGGGAAAAACCAAACACTAGCTTGCTCAGAGGTTTTGTGAGGTGAGCAGCTCAAAAAGCTGCACTGTAGGCAATTCATTGCTAGCCCTGGGCCCTCAGCCTAACAACGTACGGCACATCAACCTGTTGAATAGTGCTGGTTAGGCAGGGGAAAATCATAGGTGATATGGACAGTACCATCAACAGGAAATTTTTTGCACAGCAGCTTCTTCGCTATGAAAACATGACATTTCATCTGCAGTACCTTTATAGCAGGGTGGGAATCATGCCAGTGGTGAAGGTGAAGACACATCATGAGTGACAGTCCCAACAACATCTGGTGGGCTGCATGATTTCCATCCTTGTCTTCCAGACTCCAAACCACCACACGCATACACATAAAGTATAACTGGGAGCCGGTCCCAGGCAAAGAAACATCTATTTTAGCTCATTCCCTATGTGAGTGAAGGCTCGTTAAGTTCCTCCTTGATAAGGAAGGGGCACTTTGCACATGGTGAAAAACACACCTTATAACTGTAATGTGTTAAGCCTTGCCTTTAAAATCTGGTAGCAGGGCTGGATAGTCATTGGTTCAGACTAAGCCTTGGTAA
This sequence comes from Ctenosaura bakeri, assembly GCA_948474755.1. Lineage (NCBI taxonomy): Eukaryota > Metazoa > Chordata > Lepidosauria > Squamata > Iguanidae > Ctenosaura > Ctenosaura bakeri. The sequence continues at coordinate 11,613 of CAOLHI010004543.1, forward strand.
ACTGAGCCTGCCTGGTGAGCAAAAAGGATGTCTCTGCAAGAATTCCAGTGCTTGCAGCTTGTATCTCATAACTGTGTGAAGCAGTAGAAGAAAAGAGTGCATCTACTCAAATTCTCCCTTCTCAACAGTTATTAAAAGAACTAGAGAAGGGATGGGAATAGTTCTGCCTCCCAGATGTTGGACAGCTACTCCCAGCATCTCTCACCATGTTGACTAGGACTGATGAGAGTTGCAGTCTAACAAACCATAAGCAAACATGCAATCCTCTTCTATAGGAATAAACTTTTGGTTCCAAGCAGGGCTCGGAGTGTCAATCCAGGTGACCCCCACCCCATTTTGCAACTTATCTTGACACAATACTTGAAGCATGTCAACCTCCTTAATTTGGATCATTTATTCTAGTCGTAGAATTTTACTGTTTTGGAACAAGAGTTATTCAGTATCTTGTTGCGCATTTTGGCTTTTTGTTGTCTTCTTAAAGGACAGAATATGCATACCGCTCTCTCCAGTCTCCCTTGACAATCCCAGGCATCTGTACAAGGATGAAGCTGATTAAACTGATAAATCTATTGGAACTGATGATTCAAGGGATTTGTGGGAGCTGAGCTGGTGACCTTTCTTTTCCCCCTTCAACACAACTGCCCTCCCCTGCCTCTAAGGTTTAGGGATCTAAATAAGAAGGAGGAATGTTGGGTGCCCCTTACATTTCTGGCTCAGCACAGCCTCTGGGCAGTCAGCTCCCAGTTCCCTGAGTCAAGGCTTGGGAATTGCGGAAGAGAAGCTCCACTGCAGCCTTGAAACAACACAGAATCAGCCCCCACATCATGCATCACTTGGCCACCCACACAGAGCTCTCCTATGCCTTGAGGCTTGGCTATGTCTATGTCTGAGCAATATGAGTGAGAGAGAGAGAGAAAGTGAGAGAGATCCCTCCTCCTCCTCTTCCTCCTCCTGTTCTAGATGCCCGGCATGCCATGTGTGCCCCCCTTCCTCTTCTCACTCCCAATCCAGCCATGGCTGCGTGCAGAGCAGGCAAGCACTGAGGCAGAAGAGACTCTGATCTGTCCTGACAATCTGGCCCAGTTTCCTGCTGCCGTTGCAGCAGCCAGGGGTGTGGAGGAGGCAGTTAAGGGGGAGCCCAAGGTTAGTGGCAAGGTGGGGGAAGGGGGAGAAAAGAGAGTGGGGGAAAGAGAGAGAGGGAGAAAGAATAGCCGCTTGTGACATGAGAGGCAGTATGAAAAGGAGCACACAGGAGAAAGATGCCTCTAATTGTGGCCAAATGGCCAAAGCAGAGAAGAGCAGACACGGTTCTGTGATAGAAGGAACACAATGTAGCAGCTTGTTGAGCAGGCCTGGCAACAGCAATTGTCAGGTTCTAGACCCAGGTTTTGGAAAGGAAAGTCCAGTGAGTTGAAGAGAAAGCTGGCTGGGAGAAGGTGCAAACTCAGGATGTTGGATTTATATGTGTAAGAACTCACTTGGAAAACACAGGTAGATTTTCCCATAGGAATTGCTCCGGACCACTGTTAGCCACTACCTCCCAGTCCATCTGGCCTGCATGTTTCTATCCCTGGGTGTTGGAACAGCAGATGGAATTCCCCCTCAGTCACGAATTTACCGAAAAGATTTTGTCCCTTTTCCCAGGAAGTAAATGCCATGCTGCCCAATTGTGAACAGGCTGGCAAAAAACCAGAGAACTGTAAAATATCAGAATAGTTTCCTTAGGACAGCTGTGCCAAGGATTCCACTTCTTCTATGAACACCAGTCAGAAGAATCTTCTAATTCCTCTTTCCGTTCCCTTGATTGGAGACCCATTGTTATCGAGCAAGGTTTTGGTTCCCTGTTCCACCTAAAGTTATGACATCATTAAAGTTCCCCATCTCCTAGGAAATGCCCAAGCAGATGGTGGGGGTACTGAGGAAAAAGAACTGTACAGTCCAGTAAATGTTCCCTTACACAAGATCAGTGGAGATGTGCACTCCTCGGTTACAGAATCGTATAGCTGGAAGCAATACTAAGAGCATCTAGTTCAAACTTTTGCCAAGACAGAAATCTACCACTAAAATATCTCTGAGAGGTGAGAATCCAAACTCTGTTTAAAAACCTACAATGGCAGTGAGTTCTCCATCATCCAAAGCAGTCTATTCCACTGCTGAATAGCATTTGCCTGATGGCAAAAATGAAGAAGTTCTTTCTAAAGTCTAATCAAAATCTCCTTTCTTGATGCCAAATATTTTCTTTTTATAAGAAGCATTTTTTTTATTACCCGGGTCAAATCAGCTGGTCACCAAAAGATTTCATGTGTTTCCCAAATATATACAAAGTATGACCAGTGTTATTGGTATTCTTACATGAGTATATATACAGGGAAAATTCAGCACTAGGTGCAACATTCACCATCCTGAGGTTTTCTGTGTAAAAAAATAAAATAAAATGAGGTGAAAATGCCTAGCCAATGGCCAGCCAAATTCTGATTTCAATTGATCAGTCAAATTTCCAGTAGCCTGGAGTAGTTTCTGTGGCCTGCATAACTCCTTGGTCATGAACTGATTTAGAAGATGATGTTATGTAAAATAAGGCAGATTCATGTAGATTTCCCCAATTTACATAATCTATATAGGTCACAGTATTTATTCCCCCCCTCCTCCACCACAGGAACTAGATGCAGGATAAGATTTCATATTGAGTAGACATGATCCAGGGAATGGTTTGTTTCACCCACATGAACCATCTAGAGTCAGGCTACTCAAAATGGTGGTCTGTGGACAGGTGCTGGTCCACGCTGGTCCATGGTATACTTTCAAGAAAGCAAGAAATCAGCTGTAGCCAATGGGGACAAATATAAAGCAGTCCCCAGCACATTAGACAAAAAAGAATTCTGGATCTCCACATCAGTCTGAGAAGAACACACGTATTGCTGGGCTAAGAAACATGTAGCTTGTCAGATGCCAGCACAGGCAAATGATGAGGGATTGTGGGACCTCCCCAACCCTGATCAAGAGCTATCAACTCTGAAATGAACCTGGCAGTGTGATGCACTTCATTGGTTCCTGTACTGTGTCCTGAGGCTGAGATCCTGAAGACAGCTCAGCTAGAGTAGTCCATTCAATAAAGTGCTGGACTGAAGAGACTAAGCATCAAATTCCTGCTGAACCATTGTGCTGCTCTAGGTAAGCCATCACCTCTCACCCATTATCACTGGGGGAAAAAATTGGATTGGCCCATGTATACTGTACTGGAACTGTTGGAGGAAAGGTGGTGACATACATGTACAAGAGGAATCTAAAGAGCTGCTCTTTATATTTGGGCAAATTCTTTGTTGATTTAGGCCACCACTGTCCATTCTAACCAGTTGCAGTAGTTCTCCCCCATCACTTGCTACTCCTGTTGGTCCTCCACATTTACTAGGATTAGGGGTGCAGGAGGACCAGAGGTCCTGATCGCAGGTGCCAAGAGGGAAGGTTTCTCCAGAAGATAAGCACCTGAGGTTGGGGAGCAGAAGTTAAAGCAACTTGCAAATAAACAGTTTCATGAAGGTCAAACCCACAAATGTGGAGGGCTGACCGTAGATGTTCTTCTACCTGGAGACTGAACCTGAGGCTCTTTGCTTATTGACTGCTTGACCAGTGAGCTATGGTCACTTCTCTGAATTATAATCAGATGTGCATGTCATCCCACATTGCAGTCTGTATGTGATAGCATTCTCATCCCTTTATGGCCTATGGTGGGGTGAACTGGAGAATTTCATTTGGTAACTTGCATGGTCAAAGACCAATGCCAAGAGACACTGGTTCCTACAAGACACAATTCCTGCAACTAAGGGAAGCAATCAAATATGTGTTATGTAAATGGAAAACACGCTCTCTGTTAGGTGGTTTCATCATCCAACTGTGATAAAACAGATTTGGAAGGTGGGCAGAAAGCCCTGCAGCATCATATGATGTGGCAAAGGGTGTTTTTTTAAGACAGGCACATTCATGACCGTGTGGGTGGGCATGTCTCAAATGCAAAAGGGGAAGAGGGGGAGATCTAATAGCGAGATACCAGTAAGGCAGTTGGGAAGGGCAAGGTAAGGACAGCATTATTTGCAAAGAAAAGGATATGAAAAAGCAAGCTTAAAATCTGACAGGCCAAGCCAGCCTCTCACTTTTTGGACCTACAACCTTTACAACCAGATGATGAGAAACCTTAAATTATGAGAACTCCCAAAAGCACATGTGAATTAGTAATATCCCATGAAAAATGCAGAGTGCATCATTGTTGCCGCTTACATTTTGACTGGTACTTTGCTGACCCTTGAGCAGACAGGCAGTGCCAAGTTAGAGATGCTCAAACAGAAGGTCACAGAATACAAGGTTTGGGAGAGGGGCATGGTGTACCATGTCTATCTAGTATGATTCACCCAATGAGTACTAAGGATGATGAGCCCCACTGCAATCTGGGAAATCCATATTTGCTGTCAAGAACTTGCCTTAAAAGCTGCTGATGTAAGGGACCAGGAAATCACGGCACCCCTGTGTTCCTGAGGTGGAATGAAACACCCAGCTCTACAAAAACAAATATAGGAACCAAAAGCAGATAGTTCTCATGACAGCACTCAGAGAATGTGGCAGGCCCTGCAGTCTGCATTTCATTCATGCAGCAAACTTCTGGGCATTAAGATAACACCAGAACAGGCAATGGAGAGGCTTTCACTTGGCCAAGATCACCCCAGGATGATAGGAGAGCAGTAACTTGAACACAGGTCCCACAGTTCCAAGAATCCCCTAGGACGACATAGAAGTTGGGTGTTTGGATGCAGAGGCAGACAGATAACTGATGCTAAGCATCCCTCAGTGGTTTTATTGCCAAGAGCTTTAAGCAAAGCTGAATCTTTGCACTCACCTACATACATATAGCACAGTGCAAATCATCTCCCCTTCCTCTTGTTCTTCTTAGCAGCTGAAGTTTTTTTTCCTCAGTCTAAACTCCCAGCAGCAGGTGCCTGGCAATGGCCCAAACTCCCCTCCCCTTCTCCACTTCCACTCCCACCATCACCATCACAAGTGCATCCAGCATGTGTTGGAGTCAGCCGACAAGCGCAAAGGGCAGCCAAGGCGCCAGATGATGCCAGTTGCAGGGTAGAAGGTGACCGTTGCCTGGCTCTATCCATTACATCCACCCCCAGTGCTCATGGCACAACCATCTGTGACACGGTAACTGGCCAGATCTAAACCCTACAACATGCAGTAGGCACCCAGTGCAAAAGATGAGGACCCTAATCAAGATGCCTGTGCTCTTCTCTTCCTCCCAAACTGCTCTCAACCCTTGAGATCAATATGCTTGACTTGTACCAGAACTTGGTAGCAAGGGATTCTAACAGACCTTTCAAGAAACAGTGTCAGTTCAGAACTTAAGATTACTTACAAACAAGGGCCTCCTATCAAGGTCAATCAAAAGGCACAATGCAATAACTCATACCTTCCCTTCTTAAAGGGGTGGGAGTTTTGCAATGGTCCAAGAAAAGATGGTAGAGTTGCTAGAAAACACAGAAGGACCACAAACTGAAGATGTCACTTGGACCCCTAGTAAGTTTCTATGAATGAGGCAGAGTAACTGCATGATGGAAACCCCCAAAACATTTCATATTATCATTTGCTATGCATAGGGAAAGAGAAAATCCAGGCTGATGTCACAGGGCTTCCCAATTAAGTCCTGTTCCTACCCCATCAAGAAACTCCACCCAGGTCTCACATAGCCAGGAGTTCCATTTACTTCATGTCTTTCCTCTAAGAGGCTCTCCTTGTCCATTTTACCTTCCCAACAACCACTCTATGATGCAAGCTAGTCTAAAGAAACAGATTAAGCCCAAGCACTCACTCAAGGAGTTTCATGACTCACTGGAAGGCTGAATCAAGCTCCCTCCATCCCAAATCTCAAGCCAACACTACATCAGAGTGACTGTTGAGTGAGCATGGGCTGTAAGCAGGCCTGAGTCACTGAAATTTTAATTTGCAGTTTAAGTAATGTGAAATAATTTCCATACAAAGAATATATAGGCTCTAGCAGTCTGAGCTCCAACTCACATTCAGAACTGCTGGTGCCCCAGACTGAGAGATTGCTGCCATTCCTTTGTCAGAAGTGAATGCACAGAAAGTGGAGCTGTTAACTATCCCATACCTGCAAAGCCATCTGTTGATATGACTTCCTCGGCTTGGGTGAAGATACCACCAAGATCTTGTCCACATTTAATGGATAATTTATTTCTTTCCAGCAGGAACCTCCAGTATGGTTCAGTTTAGGGTTCTAGACAGCCCTCCCTGCAACTGTGGTGTTGAGACAGCTTTTCCCCAACACACACATACAAAAACACAAAAGCTGCCAAGATACGCTGCCTTCTGTGACCATTGGGCATGTTTTGTTCTCACTGGGTTATTCTGTATGGGTTTCCCCTCCCTCCCCTACGTTTTTTTTAATTATTTCCCTAGGCATCTAGATTCCTACCAATCTTGTTTCTCAGTGGCCCCATTTTGGCTCTAATCCTGCTGGCACTCAGCAGCGTAGCTCATGAAGGCATAAATGGATTTTCCCTACCAACACCGTACTATCCTCATAATAACCCAGTGAGGTAGGGCTAGGCTGAGCGATGGGGACTGTCTAGGGTGTAGCTAAAATGGGGCAAAATGAGGGCACTGGTCCTCAAATGAGAATTCTGCCTCCCCCAATGAGATTTTCCTTCAATCCTCAAATGTCTAGCATTGCCACACTTTAAAGTGATCAAATCTAGATTCTCATATACATTCTATTCCCTTGGTTAACTTTGCTTGTCGAAATTGTATCTGTAAATGCTCAGCTGAAATTTAAGTTATTGAAATGCTAGAAATTTGGGGAATATTTTCATGTAGGGGCAGAATTCTTATGAGGGAGCAGCCCCCCCTCCTCCATTATACCTCTGTGACTGACCTAAGGTCTAGCCCAAGGACTTCATGGCTGAATTAAAATTTGAATCCAGATCCTATCATTGCTAGTCAGTCAGTCTTAACTAACTACACTATACTGCTTCTAGATGTTTCACATCTATCCAGACTGGCTGAAGACCAGCATATGTTGAGTAACACTTCCTTCAAAATGAGAAGCAAAACTCATTTTTGGTAGGAAGTTGTGATAAACTGTTGCTGTTGTATCCCTTCAAGTTGTTTCTGACTTGTGGTGACCCTACGATGGACCTATCATGACATGTGGTGACCCTAAGATGGACCTGTCATGACTTCTGGAGCTGAGAGTGTGTGATGCACTCAAGGCTACCCAATGGGTTTCCACGGCTGAGCGAGAAGTCCAAACTTGATCTGGTTGTAATTCAATGCTCAAACCACTACACCATGCTGGCTCTCTGAGGAACTGTGTATCTGTAAATAACCCATTGTGATTAGAAAACAATCCTTGAAGGACCTGATGGTGCTTAAAGCCCTACTTATGTTCCATCACATCTGCCCAAGTTTTCTCATGCTTGCTCTGTCCTTGGTTCTGCAACCTATTCAAGTTGGGTAGAAGCCTGGGGTTAGTTAGCTCTTTCCTTTCCTTCCTATACCAGAGCTTTGAAGAGTTAGTCTTTGGACTACAATTTGCAAGCCAGGATCCTTGTGGAGCATTTTGAACAAGTGCAGCTCCTGGTGCAGCCACTCACTCTGCAAACACATACACACAGAGAGAGTCCTGTCTCTCATTCCTGACTTGGTGTATAGAATTGCCTTTTGGACAACAGATGAGCTCAAGGCCATCATAACCAACGCTTCAACACAAAACTGTGGGATCCAGTGTCACTACACTAGTAAATATTTATAATTATTCTCTTGCAAGATCCCTTTTCTCCACCCATGAGACTAAGGCAGCTTTCAAAAGGTGAAACAGCATAAAAGAGATACAAAGGAATCCCATATCACCTTTGACGCTAACTGAAAGAAAGAAGATGTCTGGAGTCCACAAAAGCAGATGCTAGATATTCCCTTTTTTCAGTTCCAAAAATGCTACAGGATTTCTTCATATCTTTTTTTATGCTAGAATATAAGGCAATGTCCTAGAATTGTTTCAAGACATTTCCAGTCCTCTTGGTGGTATAAGGTAGAAGGTCATGACTGAAGTCCTGTTTGACCCTACACTGGTCTGGTCCAGAAGTTCAGTCCTATGTTGTTTCACACAAGTTCAGGACAGCAGATAGGAGTCTACTGCTTTATTCTCTCATGCAGGCTGAGAGAGAGTGACTTAGCCAATATCAACCAGTAAGCTAGACAGGCTGTCAGAAGATCTGTAAGCCAATCTCTCCATCTTGTTGGAGCTGCAGCATCCACAAAGCAATTCTCTTTGTGCAGGTCTCCCACTGCAAATCTTCCACCCATTTTTCTTAGCTGCTCTTTACCTCTTGGGGCATAACACATAGATAATCTATTCAAAAACAGAGCTAGATATGTTGACCACAAGCAAAAAATAAGAAAATACAGAACTGATGTTGTGGTAATAAAGGCAACCACTTTATTGTTGCGTGCCTTCAAATTGTTTCTGACTTAGTGGTGTGCCTATATCAACCCTATCATAGTTTTTTCTGGGCAAGATTTGTTCAGACGGAGTTTACCATGGGCCTCCTTTGAGCCTGAAAGAATGGGATTTGCCCACGGTCACCCAATGGGTTTTTGAGATTCAGCATGGCGTCGAACCCTGGTCTCCCAGATTCCTAATCCAATACTTAAGCCATTACACTATGCTGGCACTGACTATTATTATTTAAAAAGTTAAAACAAATATGAACATTCACATCAGACAAAAGTGAAAATATAATCAACCTACCAACAGAATTAAAAGCAATTTAAAAGCACACCCATTAAAAAAAACCAACAAATTGAAAATTGAGCACATTATTAAAAGCCTTTTCCCCATGAGCACTTAGTTCCCCAGGGCCAGCCTCTGGAACAGCACCATGGAAGATGCCAATCTAGTCTCCCTAAGAAAGAAGTTTCAGAGAGCTGGGAGAAGCCACCAAAAAAGGCCCTTTCCTGCGTACTCCACAGATGTACCTGTGATGGTGAAGGGATGAGAAGAAGGGCCTCCCTAGAAGATTGCAAAAGTCAGACATGTTCATACGGAAGAATATAGCCATTCAGATAACCTGGACCCAATTAATATAAGGGTTTATAAGTCATAAGTACTCTGAATTGCTCCTAGAAGCAGACCAGTAGCCAGCAGAGCTACTGTAACAGAGGAGGAATTTACTACCTATAACTAGCCCTGGTCAATCATTTGGCTGCTGCTCTTTGGACCACGTGAACCTTCCAAACACTCTTCAAAGGCAGACCCAAGTAATGTGTGTTACAGTTATCCAAACAGGATGTGGCATGTGTGTCACTGCAGCCAGATCAGATGTTTCTAGGAATGGGTGCAGCTGGATTCATTCCTAGTTGCTAGTCGAGGATCTGTAATCCAAAAAATTAATTTTTCAAGTAATAATATAAGACAAAGACACACACACACACACACCCCAACACACTGGAAAATATACCAGAGTGGCTTGATCAGAAGTCTCTAGCTACTGCACCATGGAGTCACCAGATTTTTCCAAACTTCTTACAGAATGGGTCTGTAAGGAATACGTGCCATTCTTGATTTACCACTAATAAGAAAGCTTCTTGGCTTTCATGACTGTCTCTCAAGAACAAACAGGATGTTTGGCAGAAATGACATGGTAAGAAAATTGATTTATGTAATTGGGGGATCATTCAGAGCAAGATCCTGATCTGAAGTCTGTGCATGTTTCAACATGACTTTCTGAACATGACTGTTGCTAACATCCAGCAGACATTCTAGAGAAGTGTGGAACACTAAAAGCAAAACAAAACAAAACCTGATTTGAAAAAACAACAACACTGAGCCATCTAAAAAATTTCCTAATGAAATATTCATGTTAGTCATGCAGCAAATAGAATAAAGGACATTAGCACCCAATAATTTAATAGTTTGTTATGGCATAAGCTTTCCAAACCAATAGCCTTCATAAATTCCATGGAATGTCACCCAGACCTGGCCTGCAAACATGTACATGTGCATGCACACACATACAGAGGTATGCACATACTCGCCAATAGAAGAAACCCCTTAATCCCCTCCTCAGACACAACACCATCTGACGGTGACTCCTTTCAGTGTTTGCAAACCCCTCCTCTTTCAGTTCATCACAAGACACTTCACAAACAGAAACTGCCATGACAATTCAGAGTTTTACCTCCCTGTGCCGGCTATGGTTATATCTGGCCTGATGAAGAGATCTGGAGATCTCAAAAGTTTGCATTTCTTTTGAGCCCTTTTGGTTAACCTAATTAAGATGTCAACCTACCATGGATTTCTGGGATCGGGGTCTACGTGGAGGATACATTTGTTGAATATGAAACAGAGAGTGAATAATGGCAAACAATATATTTTACTCACACAGGCACACGCTCTAGCCATTCTCAGCTTTCTCTCCTTCCTCCCAATACAGTCTTTGCTTTTCCCATCAAGAAAAGTAACGTAAAAAGGGACCCTGGCCTGTCTCATCAGCACCAGGAACTGATGCTGTTCTTTTTTATTATTATTATTAAAGACACTGGTTTGAAGAAGGGCCTTTGCCCTTTTTCAACTTGGCACAGAAAACTGATGCATGGAAAGTCTCAGGGATCAGTCATCATCTCTCTAATGATGGCAGGAGAACACAGCCTTCTTCCATGTTCTCCTGCCCCCTCCTCTTGTACAGCAGTACAACTGTTAACATTTGGGGAGCAGGACTGGGGGAACTGTACCACTGTATATTAGTCTTTTAGCAAGAAACTGGAAGTCTAGAAACACCTCTCTGCTTCCCAGCCAAAGCAATGATGCGATAAAGTACACACAGCTGATTTACTGTATATCAATAACTTTCATATGTGTTGTTGACTGTATAATCAGGGCCCAGATGGGAGATTCCTCTGGAATGCTTGGGATGAAGGAGAGAAAATGAAAAGAGAAAAAGGAGCCAAAACTGTCCACAGAGACAAACCATTTCCAGAAATCTTGAAGCCAGTGGGAGGAGGATCATTTCTTCCTGCCTCCTGGGAACAACCCCCTGCCACAAATTTGGAAGAGAGTTATAGTTTATGCAACACTTCCTTTCTTATCATGCCTAAATGTATTTTATTGCTTTAACAACATAAAATGCAGGTTTTTTTTAAAAAAAAACCCTCAAGATATATTATTGCACTAATTACCATATTTAAGAAATCGATAGAGCAATACTATGCATGTTTACTCAGAAAACTCTGTCTAGCAGAACTTATTCTCAAGTAAGCACCAGGGCTTCAGCATCAAAAATTTACTTACTTTATATAAGCAAAAAGGAAGGATATGTATTAACACGTATTTTCATTTTTATCATCTAAGAAACAGAGAAAAAACAAAATTTAAAAACCAAAATCAAGGATTTTGCACTAAACAGAAGAAAGTATACTGTTTGGATGGAAATGGTTTCATGCAATCACAATAACCAGGACAATCAGCATATCTGGAAATTAAATTAATCTTTACAGTACACACAGAAATATTGACTGTATACACAGGAATTACTACTCTCTAATGGTGCAGACTCCCTTGCAAATTATACATTTTAAGTAAAAAAAAATTGTCTTTAAAAGCATTTCACTCATTCCAAAAGGGAAAATCATTCACAACACAGTTTTTCCAATGGGTATTCCCAAAGTTCTAGTTTTTTAGATGGAAAAAAAGAAAACGTCCTCAGAGGAAAAAGATGTGCCTCTGTCCCCCTCTACAATCAACACTGAGCCTTCACATCTCTAGCAGTGCAACAATGCCATGAGGAGTGTAGGAGACCAGCTATGCTGAAAGTAGATTCCCAAGTTCCTGAGACACCCTGCACAGATGCAGCCAAAGCCTCCCAAGTATCCTGAAGTAACCTTGCAAAGCTGTGCCCATGACTGCATATAATCTGTACTTCATTCTGTGCCACAGAGTAGTGATTTTGAAAATCCAATGTATTATGCAAGTGTGCACTGCATACACATGCACAGACTTTATAATTTATATGAAATTATATGCAGAGCCCTGGAGCTCTTTCTCCTTCACCGTGGAAGACCTAGGAAATTCCTCCTCCCCCCTCATCTTCTGAAATTACAACCAGTCATTGCCCACACTCTTTCAGAAATGATTTTTGTGCTCAACATCAAAAGCTGTACAAGCAGCCTGTGGCCCAAGTCAGATGTGGCAGTCTCATATCTCAGCTCTGTAAACCATGGTTTACTGCATCAAATACAAGTGTTATGTCCCTCCTTTCAGCCTATTCTCATTTTGCTTGCATACCTAACATAAGGCTTCCAGTGTTTGTTAAATCAGAGTTTACTGTTGCATCTAAACCGGGAAACTGCGATTTAAGTTTTGACTATGATTGAAGCTTGCAACTTAGGACTAAAGGAGTACTGGGAAACTGACTTAACAAACTCTGGAAGACTGACATTATATGTGTGTGAGAGGAGGAAACACAACAGAGCACAATGGTCAAATCAAACATCACACAGGGGTTGCTACACGTGAGCAAGTCTATATTAGTGTTTTAGCTCAGGTCACTTGCTGTACTTGTTAAGTGTAGTGCATAAATAGGCTAAATGGAATATGGCAAGAGGAAACTTGGAAAAGTTCCCTTTATGGACTACAAATGTCAGAATCCGTCAACCAGCAAGGCCAATGGCCACAAAGGTTAGGGGAGTCTGGCAATGGCCAATGATGTATTTAAGTCCTTTACTCCAAGACTCAAGTCAAATCTCAAGTCCCTGAAGAAGTCAAGTCTCAAGTCTGAGAGCTAACTTTATATTCCATCCTATATTGAAGAATTTCTGAATAGAGCCACATGAAGTCAGTTTTAACAATTTAAGCAGAGTTGGCTCTCCACATTTGTGATTTTGCCATCTGCAGCTCTGGAAGTGGGGAAAGGGATTTTTCTTACTCCTCCTTCCCGAAGTGGGAGGCTTTTGTGCCAATGGGTATAAAAGAGTTTTCCGTTTCAGAAGTGGGGAATAAGATCCTTCTTACTCCTCATTCAAAAGCTTTAGAGGGAAGGATCCTTCCTCCTCAAGTCCACTGCCTAACACATTTGGTATTCTCTGAGAACATGTCCTAGGCATTGAGGACAAGTCTTGTCTTCTACTCTTAGGAAAAGTTTTAGAAGGCTCCTCCAGCATGCAGCAGGGACAGGCTGCTGAGCAGACCTCAAGCCCATTGCCTAACCTGTTTGCTGCTTCCCTCTGAGAAATGTGCTCACACTTTGGGCTTGAGACAAATTGCCATGTGACCAGTAGGCAAAAAGAGATGGAAGCATTGTTCAAAGTTGTAATATTTCTAGATGAATGTGTTATGTTACTGAACCAAGGGCAGCAAGTCAGTCACTAAAAATATACAAGTCTCAAGTCAAGTCAATTCAGTGCATCACTTAGTGCCAAGTTGAGTCTGAGTCGAGTCACTGAAGCGACTTAAGTCCAACTTGATCAAGTCTACATCACTGGCAGTGGCAATCCAAAAAAGCAAAATTCTTAGTAAAATTCTGATCAAGCCAGATGTGTCGACTCCTCTTCCAGTGTTGCCAACTTCCCTCAGTTGAATGGGAAAGTCTGGAGGAGGCTTCAATTCATGTTGGCATAAATGCAAACAGAAATCTCCAAGTGCCTGAGGCTCCTGCTTTATCAGGGCCTCCATTTGTTCAAAGGATTCTGCTTATGCTCAAGAGAATTTGAGCAGAATACAAGTAGAAGCCTGCTCCAGGCTTCCCCACTCAGCACAAGAAAGCTGGGGACTGAAATGGCAGAAATTAAAGAACTTATTTTTTTTGACCACAACTCCCAGAATATTCTAGCCAGGATGGCTAATGGTAGTAGGCCCAGCATACATAGCCTTGTCTCTCTTAAAGTGGAAATCTTGTAGCACCTTTAAAGAGTTCAAAGACATAGCTGTGTACACAAAAGGATGTTGTAGCACCGTTGATATTAACTGAGTGAAAGCATAAGCTTTCATAGACTAAGCCCGCTAAGTCTGCAAAAGGGTAAGAGCAGAACTTGGAAAAATTACCTTTTTGGACCATATAGACTTAGGGCCTTTCCGCACTACACTGTTATAGTGCAGTTATTCCACTTTGAACATCCTATGGAATCCTGGGGTTTGCAGTTTAGGGAGAGGCATTTAGAATTTTCAGCTAGAGAGCACGTTGGCCTCAGTAAACTACACATCTCAGAATTCCACAGGATGTTGAAAGTGGAATAATAGCACTAGAATAGTGTAATGCAAAAATTGCCTAAGTGTTAACATTTATGTTCTAACAATACATTTTTCTAGTGCTTTTCTGGTCCACTCTCAGCCTTGCTAACCAGTTTGCCCAATTTCAGGGCCAGCCCTTCTTGTCAAGCCCCAAGGGCAAAGGAGAGGAATCTCAGGGCAAGAGCATTGCCTTTAAAAAACTGTGGGAGTGGGTGGGTGTTTATTCATTTATTAGACTTGGTGCCTTTTACTTGAACACTATATTACACTATACTGTGCAGCTACCATTAACGTTCAAGGTGTCATGCTTAAAGACATCACCAGGGGCTGTGCTACAGCCCTAAAAGGGTCATCCCTTGGTTCAAGTTTTCTACTCTAAAATCTTGGGGTCTGGCTAATCTTATTGCTAACACAGTTAGAAAAGAGAATGTGCCCTGTTTGTCAGATTCAATCCCTCCCCCAGGGTCTCCAGGCCTTTGACCAGAAGGTAAATCTTCTCTCTAAAAAACATCCACAGAGATGGATACATATATAAAGCAAAGAAACATGTAAGAAGACAACCTGTTATTTCTCATACCATGAAGATCCAGTGTGGTATAGCAGTTCAAATATTCAAGTGGGATTTGGGAGATCCAAGATGAAGTCCTAACTGGCCCAGGAAACGCACTCGATGGCTCTGGGCCAGTCTCTTATCTTTTTGACAGTCTGATATACCCCACAGAGTTGTCGCAAGGATAGAGTAGGATGGGGAGGAAGAGTAACACATCCCATTTTGAGTTCACCAAAGGAATATATAATAAATAAAGCAGCTAATAACAGGTTTGCATGGGGAAAGGGGTGGGGAGAAATGCCTGTGTAGTTTCTAGAACTGGACATGGCTGGGTATTGCAAAAGCAAAGGAGTTCGGCAGAACAGAGTTCTACAGAGAACAGAGTTTGGCAAAACACTTGGAGGGCGAGGCCTAGACAGAGATCACCAGTGGAAGACCAGAGACTTCGTAAGCATGGATCTATCTCCATTGGTGAAATAAAATCCATGTGGAATTGTTACCATAGACCACCTTTACACAGACAGAGAGAACTTTATGAAAGAATAGTAAATATTTTGCAGATGAGTAAGAAACCTGTGGCGCTCCAGATGTAACTCCCATCTAACCCTCAGCCAGCATAGATAAAGGTAAGGGATTATGAGAGTTGTAGTCTAGTAACATCTGGCACAGGTTCTCCCATCCCTGATTTAGCAGGTGAAGCTGTTCGTAGCATTAGCTAAAGTGGTAGTGGTAGCTGTGATCACAGAGGGTAACAAAACAAAAGACTGGTGGCCACTTCACTGAAAAATTATGTCCCATTTCATCTTTCTCCCCTTCTCAGATGTGGCTGCAAAGAAAGTTCAGCTTCACAAATCACAGCACATTAACAGTCAAGTTTTAAAAAAATGCAGATGATTAAGGACTGAGATTTGAAACAGACATTCCTAAAAGCTTCCATCTTCCTACATCCAGCCCAGCACAGAGGTGCCAGGAGATGGAAGGGCACAGTTTTCCTGCCAGTAAGTCTGAAGCCAGGTTTCCTTCCCCAAGAATTGTCTCGCCAGAAACAAGAACAAAATATAATGGTCTACATGCCACCCAAATGAATTAATCCTAGAATCACTCCTGGCCAGGGTGGTTGTGAGAGGCCTGAAAGCAAGGCCAGAAACTTTTAAAATGCAATTATGAGAACATATTGCCAAAGCGGAGTCCTAGCTGAGAGATGGAAGAATAAGACAAGCATGAGTGGGGTTCAAAGACCTTCCTCAACTGTGAAGCCCTCTTGGGGACATTAAGCCCAGCACAGTTATCTCTCAGCCTAACTACCATGTAAGTTGGCAGAAACAATGAAAGAGAACCACTTATTCCACCCTAAGGAATGAAAAAGGTATATATATAGTCTGTAATATCTCAGTTGAGCTGCCTGTATGAATTGGTTTTACATGCATAGATGCAGGGACATGAGGAGCGACAACAGTCACAATGTAAACAAACCACAAAAACTTGAAGATGGAGTCCAGATGAGAAACCTCCTATGTGCTAGCTCTAGCCCCTAAAACCTACACATTGACCTTTGATCTGTTATACACCTTTGATCTATTATACATACACAAAGGTGCTGATGCTTTCCTGCTGCCTTTTTCCCCTGAATCATCGCACAATTCAGTCAAGAGGTAAGTTACACAGAGCATGCAAGTGAATCATTATAGACCTCAAAGCCCAGAGAGACTGGAAAGCAGCCTTTGGTGGTGGCAGTGGGGATTTTGAGCAGAACAACTGCTGGCAGCTAAAGGGTTGACTATACCAGTTCCTAAGGCTGCTTGCCATTCTAAGACTAAGTCATAGTTTTCAAATGCCTTTAATAAATTTTAAGGTTTTATTATATTACTAGCGTACATACTCGACATTGCCCTGGATTTTATTTTCTCATAGGTAATACTTGTTAGAAAGATTTGAGATCCTGTGTCTCTAATTCCCCGATTGGTCTTGTACAGTACCTGTAACTTTTCCCCATATTCCCCAATCCAATCTGTATTCAGAGTTGTTAACATTCAGAGCTTGGATTCCTGAGGGTATACACTGCCCTCCTCCTTGCTGCCAGGCATCATCTCCATAGCAACTGGCCTATTCAAGACAGGCCCAAAAGCTCTCTGCCTGAGAATTTTAAAGGCCCCTCCCTAAACTACAAACTCCTCAATTCCACAGAATCTTCTTAGGCGGCCAATCATATAAGCTCTTTTCGCCTGACACAGAGGAACAAATAAACGTTAACTTTTATATATTAGTAGATTAAAAACAGAGAACAAATGAGAAAATGAGGGGGGAAATCAACGATGACGTATGCAAAACTTAATACACAAGAAGAGAGAGAAGAAGTTACAATCAGGAATCATTACTTTTCATATTATATTGGTGCAAAGTAACAGATCTTAGGATTATAAGAACTATATTTACTGTTTCCTTAAATCTTTTCAGCCATGGAATCTACTAAAATATCTTTCCAGAATTTTAGATGATGTTTTGGAGTATTTCAGTGTTTTGTTACCTATAGGACAGCCAGCCGCAACGGTCAGTGTGTTAAACTAGGCCTGTAGGGACCTGGGTCCAAATCCTAAGAGGGTGACCTTGGACCAGTCATTCTCTCTCAGCCTGAGATACCTCACAGGAAAGCTGAGATGAGGAAAATTGAGATGAGGATCATCAGATATATACCACTGTGAGCTCTTTGGTAGAAAGATGTGATCTGAAACAAAAAGGTCATAAAAGAGACCTAATGTCTTCAAGTGAAATTATGTTGCATTGCTATGTATCCATATCCCCACCACCACCATCACCACCACCAGCTCAAAGGAATGCAGGGAATGCTGGTGAGGAGCATAAGTTCCTCACTTCAGTCTTTGTTTGGGATAAAAACCCAAGGAGGTACAAAACTGAGAAAGAGTGGAGCCTCACATCACATTGGTATCCCCCAACTGATCCAGAAGGCCATCTCCACACAGTCATGTGGGCAAACATGCTGCTTCAGGAATGGTTGCCATGTTACACCCTGTACCAGGTGGAAAGGAAGCCCAAGCCACTGCCCAATGACACCTGCAGCCCAAACCATACTAGTGTTGCTCCAAGCATCAGAAGTATGGTGATGGCAAGGTATTCTGGAGACACTGTACACTGACATACTTCATATAACAGACAAGGCAGGCCAGTCCTGCTAGGTACCAAACACCCCAAACCAGAAGAATAAGTATAATGGCATGCTGAAGCCATCTATAATTGAGCAGCGGTAGGATGATTCTCTAGGATATGTGATCCAAATCTCATTGAGATCCCCAGTTACATCTGTAGTACAAATGCAGTTGCAGGCATAAAGTGGAATAATCTATACTACAAGGAGCTTTTAGTGGCTCAGTGATTCTCTACTTCAGAGGCATAGCTTAGTGCTTGGGGGCACAGGGGTAGCTTTATCCCAGCTTTACTCCATAGGCCCTTCTTCAGGAGATGGGATAGCTGTGGCCGGCCTGCCAGAGACCACTGAGAGATGGCAGGGACTCTGCTACTGCTAAAGCTACTGGTGCTGGAAAGGAGGAAGCAGGAAATGAAAGGCCTCTAAGGGAGGGGAAGGGAGAAGCTGCAGAGACACCAGAGACAGAACGGGCAGAAGCATGGCTAAGTGGGAAATGGGGTGGGGCAAAAGGCACCACCGGCTTCCAGTCCCAGGGATCCAGCCCACCCAGTCCTGCATAGTTATGCCCCTGAGCCACTTGCACAACTAAAAGGCATCTTCTGCTCCCTTTACCTCTGTGGTCTAGTGGCTAAACAGGTACTGAAGTAAGACCTAGGAGGTAAAGATTTGAATCCTAGATTAGTTGAAAACAATTCCATTCGTTTTGAAATATCACATCAGAATGCAGGCTGGGTTGATGGAGTGGAATGCTCTTTCACAGTTTTAATATTGTAGGATCTAAAAGTTGTCTTCACCAAGCAAATACTAGCAGTCTTCACACATTAGGAAATACTCAAAGGAGCAGGAATGCCTGAACATGTCCTTCTCTACCACAAAGGGACATGGACGTGCACCCTCAACGTGGCTACAACACATACAACTGCACATGAAGAGTGACTGTGAGTATACACATGTGAGCAAACATGCAGTGGGTAATGCACTCTGAAGGCCAAGACTATGCTCAAATACAGGAAGTGCATTTCAGGTGCACTTCCTGCTTTTCTGCATACAATCCGTGCCCAAAGCTCTCCCATCAGGGACCTTCTCATCCACTTGTGGATGTGGTCCTACCTCCCTGCCCGTCTGTTTCCTGCCCTATAAGCAAATAATATGAAGGCAACCCAGGGCTGGGACCATCTGATTGGAGTCCAAATTGGATGAGGCAAGTTCTCCAGTTTTCTTAGCAGGACAAAGCAAACTGAAACCGTGATATGTTTGATAGCTCAATAACCAGAGGGTAGAAAATTATTTTGTACAGTCTGCTGAAGGGAAAACATTAATTTACAAGTGAGGTGGACGTGGCGGCCTGAAGCAACCTGATAATAATCAGGAACCAACAAAAGCAGTTGTGCTTGAGCATTATTGTGACTCCTTTGTAAGAGGTTCATAGAGATGACATTATTCATATTCTCAGAGACACTCCTCCCAGCCTCCAATTTGAAGAAAACAGCCATCCCAACTGACTAAGGTTAGGTGTGCAATGACAGAGAGCACGAGTCAGGAAGACCCCAATTCAAATCCTACCTCCTACCAAGAATTCACTAGATATCCATTGCCTAGTCTCTTTTCCTCGACTTCAGCACCTTGTAAGCAATAAAAAGGTAAACAACACTGACCTATTTTACAAAGCTGTTGCAATATTGTACGTGATGCAATATGTGAATGCTAGACATTATTATGATCACAGTATTTGGTATGCAAACACATGCAAATTAAATACACTTGACAGTTCTCACTGTTGATCCTACTGTTATTTCCACAGCTTTGCCTGAGATGCTATTCACAGAAACCCAATAATGAAGACAAGAATACCTCTGCCTACAGTTCCCTGAGAAACATAAAAGACTTGCTTTTGGACTATACCTCCCAGAATGCCCCAGTCAGCATTTCAGCCTCTGGTTTTCCTCACTTTGTTGCAACATCCTTCCCACAATTTGCCACAAATATCTTGAATTGATCTGGCCAATAGGTTAGACTTTCAGAAAAGTTTGAGTCCTACTATTGATTATTCTCATTTTAAAAGTTAGGAACAGAGTGGAGAAGACATGGAAATCAGCACATCCACTAGACAGACACAGATATGAATCCAAATGTTCTAGGTCTGAAGTAATCTGCTCTGTCCTTCAGAAGAAAAATAGTTCCCAAATCAGAATGCTCCTGCCCTTGTTAAGCAGCCCTTGAGAGAACTGTGTATGTGCATATGACTCTCTTGTGTAGGAAAGGCTTTGAAATCCTTGGCTGCGTATACAGAGCATTCCCAGGACACTGGGATCCAGCTTGCTATTACGGCCCTGGCTAAACTCTGCAGACAGCATCACTGCAGTGTGGGCCCAACAATTGAAGGTCGCAGCAAAGTCGATGACAAGCTGGGTTGGCAATGCCTGGAACGGATCCCCTCCCTTCCTGGGACAGAGCAGAGCCAAGCATCAAGGATTGCTATCTCTAGAGGCAGAGTAGATTTACCACAGCTGAAAATCTGGGCAATTGTTACAAACCAGCCCACAAATGAGATCCTGCTCAGGCGATAAAAATAGCCACTAAAGCTGTGGATACCTGGTTACGTAAAGGCCGGCTGGGCGCCTGGCTCAGACTCTCACAGACACAGAGAGCATGGACAAGGGGAGGAGCAGGGGGAGGGAGAAGTCTGATTTAGCTGGGATCCTTCATTCAGATGGGCCGGTCAAAATCCTCAAGCATCCTGCAAGAGCAAGAGGAACAATCGGAGCCCAGAAGCAGAAAACAAAACCCTTGAGAAGCTGGCACCATCAAGTAGATTTTACTTAAGATCTAACAAGGACACATAGTGCCAAAAAAGAAAAAGCCACCTCAATGACTCCATACTACTGACCAGATTTAACAACTTTACCCTAGGGATGGGAGATGTGGTCAGACTGCAGCTCCCATGATCGCTCACTACTGTCTATGCTGGCAGGGATAATAGGACTTGCAGAGTAACCACATCCAGAAGGACACACTTTCCCCACATTCATTTTAAACATTCACATGCTTGGTCATAAAAGTCACATATGTTTCCACAACATTGCCATATTACAGAATTACAGAAATACAGAAGCAACCAGAAACTGAGCACTGGTGACAGAAATTGTAACTTCACAATCGCATCCTCCATTTTAGATCTCCTGTTTTTTGTATTTTTAGGAAACTCTCTTTTTCATCTTATTTGATAGAACATGTATCATGGAAGCAGAAAAGCTTTTCCTTTACACAGAGGTCCTTCACCCAGCATATAACCATCAATTTCTTAACAGCATCTCTTCATGTTACAAAAATTGAAGGTAAGGGGTGGGGACAGAATCACTCCTATTTATCTTTTCTGTTTTTAAAATGTAAGTAGGCATATGCTGAGTATATCATTAATACAACTCATTTTACATTTTTTTTTTCTATTATGGCTTCTTCCAAAGAAGGAACAGTAAACTGCAGTTTACTAAGAGCACTGGGAATTTTATTAAGAAATCCAGAGCATTTCTCAACAACTATAATTCCAGGGTTTCTTGGTGAGGGGAGAAGGAATGGTTATCAAACCAGTATAAAGCTCCAGTACAGACATCATTTTCAGATGTTCATCTCCAAAGCATTTCAAAATATAATCTCAGGGATCTCTCTACTGACAGAATAGTTAATAAAATGTTAATTGATTTCTGTTTTGGCAGTTAGGATTTGGTTCTGGCTGTTGTATCAGGAAGGGCTAAATTGTCATTTGATAAATGAGATAACTATTTTTTTTAAGCAACAACAACAGAGTAACATTTCTAGTTAGATTGGAATTAGATTCTTCAAGTATAAAGACTGAAGAAATGACCCAGTATGATAAAGAAACAGTTTTCTTCTCCCTGGCTTTCTGGGTGACAGTGAGTGTGTGTGTGGGTAGATTGACCGGGAAATACTGAAATGCAGGAAAAAGCCATTAGGGTCTTTTCCCCCCTTCATTAAAAAGTCATAAAAGAACATTTCACAAAATAATGCTTTCCTGATCTGGTCCAAAACATTAGAAAAAAGAGAACAAAACAAGAGGAGCTGCTCTGGGACCCCATTCCCATCCCAAGGCCAAATGATGCCCACAATATAAATAGGGCTCTTCTGATTTCAGAGTTGAATTTGAGAAGCTCTTTTCATTGGCAATCCAATAAATCAAAAAGAAGAACGTCAACCTATTATTAGATAAACTCTTCTGAAGGGAAGACCACATGTTGAAAGAGAGCACCTGATTCCTAGCTATTGCCTTTTATGGGGGGAATGCCCTGAAACTTTAAGGCTGTGATGGCCAGACTTCCTGTTCAGGCCTTCACTAACAATGACATTATCATGGCATCTTGTCTGAAAACTGTAGCAAACAAATGGAAACAGCATTCATAAAATCTGCAGACAACACACACACATCCTGCCTTGTAAATATGACTGGGAAATCAACCAACATGCCAACGATTTGTGAATCTGCACTGATTCATAGACGTATAATCATAAAGATTGCCAATGCTTGCCTCCTATGTGGAGGATGGAGAGTAAGGCAGGAAAAAAATGAATTAATACCTTGTCCACTTAAAGACTCCAGTGGGCCTTCCACTTTCACAGGTTCAGCACTCACGGATTTGATTATAGATGGTTTATTTTATATTATTTTATTTTAAAAATTCTTATTCTATTTTCCCTTGCCACAGAAAAAAATATGTTCTCTCTAGGAATCTCTAGGTCCTCCGGCATGATTCTTTGTTTCACTTTCTAGAGAGAACACTTCTATAGGCATTGCTAAGTCCTCCATTGTAACTTCATGGCCCACTTCCAACAGAAGTTGACCACAGAATTGCACTAGAGGATCCACAGATTCCTAGAGAAACGTTTTCAATTTTAAAAAAATTGCAGTTTTGATTTTGATATTTATTCGTATTTTTCCCATTTTAATGGGGGCCTTATGCACCTAAGCCCTGCAAAAATGGAGGGCTCACTGTACTAGATTAAATATGCCCGAGCCTTCGTGGCTCAGACTTCACTTTACAAGATGGAAGAACACTAGTCACCCATAGTTGTGCCTATCTGCAACCTTAACATCCACTTACTTGGGACTATACACCACTGAACCCAACTTACACGTGAGCAGAAAGTTCTAAAATTACATTAGTTACTGTTAAGGTATCTTCAAGTTATCTGAACTTTGTCACAACATTTTTTATATTTTGGCACATGAGGCAGAAACTTCCACAGGCACCCCTCTCTATCTCCAACAGTTAAAAAAGAAAAGCAGTAATAACAAAGTAAATAAGGGAGCCCTGGTGGCGCAGTGGTTAAATGCCAGTACTGCAGCCACAAGGTTGTGAGTTCGATCTTGCCAGGCTCCAAAGTTGACTCATCCTTCCATCCTTTCGCAGGACGTTAAAATGAGTACCCAGCTTGTTGGGGGCATGTATAGAAATGTTTCGAAATACATGCTATTTGTAAGTTCTTCGCCGCCTCGATCCAAATGGAGAGGCGGGATACAAACAAACAAACAAACAGATACAAACAAACAAACAAACAAATAAATAAAATAAAATAAATAACAACAACAACAACACCCAGCCATTTGTTACAATTTCCCAGTATACAACATCTCCTACCTCAGATGGCCACCTTCCTCTGCCTAATGATAAGGCCAACCAAAGGTGTTTTAACCCTTTCTAATCCTGATTAGAAATATCCCTCCTGCCATTTGCAGTGGGAAGAAAACAACCAGCAGAGTTTTCCTCCTGCTGCAAGGAGTGGCTGGGAGCGGGGAGGGAGGAGAGATTATGATTCTAATCAGGATGAGGTTCGGTGAAAGGGTAAAGACACCCCTTACAACATACTATGATCCCCAATTTGTCTTGGTGGTCTCTTGTCTGTTTTTTTTTAAATCAAGTTTGGCTGTGAGTTTACAACAGCATAGATGAGAAGTACCTGTTCTCTGTTTGCATCACACCAGAGATTGCATTGCACAAGTTAATCTGTTGGACTCTGCATTCCCATTTCTGAGGAGAAGTTAGACCAGTTGTCAAGGGGCTTCCACCTCCTATGCACCCCAAATTCATGATTCCATTAAGAAATCAACTGTTCGGGGCTCCACTTGCACATGCAGTGACAAGAAATATTGGTCATAGACTGGGTGAGTTTAGTCTTGTAAAATTTGCTTTTTCTTTTCATTTTCTGGAACCTCAAGATCTGCCAATCAGAGCCTGGCAAAAAAACAAAGTCAAGTGGAATTAAAGAATCCAGAGTCTAGATATTTGTCCTGAATTATTAAAACTGCACATAGCTCCTATTCTTTCTACACAAAAAGCCACTTTTTGGTTGTGTTGTTGTTAGAATCATAGAATCATAGAGTTGGAAGAGACTCCAGGGGCCATCCAGTCCAACCCCCTGCTATGCAGGAACACCCATCAAAGCATTCCCAATAGATGGCCATCCAGCCTCTGCTTAAAAACCTCCAAAGAAGGAGACTCCACCTCACTCTGAGGCAGCATATTCCACTGCCAGACAGCTCTGACCATCAGGAAGCTCTTCCTGAGGTTCAGGTTGAATCTCCTTTCCTGCAGCTTGAATCTACTGCTCCTTGTCCTAGTCTCTGAAGCAGCAGAAAACAAGCCCAATCCCTCCTCAACATGCCATCTCTTCAAATATTTAAACATGGCTATCATCACCCCTCTTAACCTTCTCTTTTGCAGACTAAACATACCCAGCTTCCTAAGCCGTTTCTCATAGGGCATGGCTTCCAGATCCTTCACCGTTTTGGTAACCCTCCTCTGGACACACTCCAGCTTGTCAATATCCTTCTTGAACTGAGGTGCCCAGAACTGGACACAGTATTCCAAACAAGGTCTAACCAATGCAGAATAGAGTGGTACCATTACCTCCTTTGATCTAGACACCCAACTCCTATTGATGCAACCAAGAATCGCATTGGCTTTCTTGGGTGCTGCATCACACTGCTGACTCATGTTCAGCTTGTGGTCCATCAAGACTCCTAGATCCCTTTCACACATACTGTTATCCAGCCACGTGTCCCCCATCCTATATTTGTGCATTCCATTTTTTCTGTCTAAGTATAGGACCTTACATTTCTCTCTGTTGAAATTCATTTTGTTAGCTTTGGCCTAGCACTCCAATCTGTTAAGGTCATTTTGAATTTTGATCCTGTCCTCTGGCATATTAGCAACCCCTCCCAATTTGATGTCATCTGCAAATTTGATCAGCATGCCCTCTATTCCTTCATCCAAGTTATTGATGAAGATGTTTGAATAGCACTGGGCCCAGGACAGAACCCTGTGGCATTCCACTAGTCACTTCTCTCCAGGAGGAAAAGCAGCCATTGGTGAGCATCCTTTGGATTTGGTCGCTCAACCAATTACAAATCCATGTAACAGTAGCGCTGTCCAGCCCACATTTTACTAGCTTCTTTGCAAGAATGTCATGGGGAACTTTGTCAAAGGCCTTACTGAAATCAAGGTATGCTACATCCACAGCATTCCCTTCATCTATCAAGCTTGTAACTCTGTCATAAAAAGAGATAAGATTAGTCTGGCATGACTTATTTCTGAGAAATTGTTGTGTGCCTTCAAGTCACTTTCAATTTATGGTGACCCTAAAGTCATGGGGTTTCTGGGGCTGAGACTGTGGGACACACCCAAGGTCACCCAGTGGGTTTCCAGGCCAAGCAAGGAACTGAACCCTGGTCTCCACAGTTGTGTCCCTTCCATTTTCATGAGGGTTTGGGGTGCAGAACCCTCAGGAAAGTGGAAAAACCACAAATAATTTCCCCAATCCACCTCCCATTTCCTTCCAGGGCTCCCCCCGACATTCCCTTGCCTTTTGTCCAGGCACTTGCCTTCCTTCTCCATGCCTGGCAAAACGCAAGGGAATGGAGGAGGAGAATTTGG
Organism: Ctenosaura bakeri; assembly: GCA_948474755.1. Taxonomy (NCBI): domain Eukaryota; kingdom Metazoa; phylum Chordata; class Lepidosauria; order Squamata; family Iguanidae; genus Ctenosaura; species Ctenosaura bakeri. Next base: position 37,559 of record CAOLHI010004543.1, read on the forward strand.
GGGGAGACACACACATTCCTTGCAAATAGTCAAATTCACGAAGGTCAAACCTCCAAATGTGGAGGGAGGGCTATATATTATTTCTGTCATATAACTGACTTCTGCCATATAGTCTTCTGAGGAGGTGGTCAACAATACTGAGGACAGGGGGTAATTTTCACTTCTGTGACCCCCCTCCCCCCACAGGCTACATACATGTGTCCCAGGTGACCTGGAAGCAATGTGACATCACCTCCTGTTTTTATTTTTGCTGAAAAAGGGATCTTTTTTTCCCAAGAGGTTCTGGGGACTATCAGGGAGAGGGCAAAGCTACTCAAATTGCCATGTTTTTGAGCAAATTTGTTAGAATTTGAACAATTTCTTAAACTGGGGTCACCTTGGAAACCACAACATGGGTTTGAGGCTGTATTCTCTCACTCTTATATAGAGTACACTGAGGAGGAATTATTTTGCTATTATCATCCTCGTCATCAGCTTCATCCAACTGGGAATCAAAATCTATGCCAAGCTACTGCAAGAGATATAACATTATATCCAGACCTATCTTATTCCTACCACTATCCAGTGCAGACTCAACATAAGGTTTCTGTCCAAGGGTGAGCAACTTTTGGCCCTGCAGATGTTGCTGAACTCTGGTTCCCATCAATCCCAACCAATATTGCCAATGATTAAGAATTATGAGGAATTTTAGTCTAACAACATCTGGAGAGCCACAAGCTGGTCACTCCCACCTCAGCTCACCTTAGTTCTCTGATGGACAATTCTATATTAGCTGACCATTTGCAAGTGTGTTTCACAATATTCATGCTTTACATTTGTAAATGCACCCAGTTTCGGAAAAGATGAAGACACTGTGTGAACTTGCCCAGCCTTCAGGACATCTACCTCTTCTTCTTCCAAACGCCCTTGAAGATTGGAAAGCTCATGGTTGTGCAATTGGAGTAGGACTTCACCGTGTCCCTTTCTAAAGATCAATCAATTGTAACTCTCACTGTGCCTTGGTCTGCAAAATGAAGAATTTTAGCAGGAGCTTAAAGGGCTCATGTTCTGAACACAAGAATCAGTGCCAACTGAGCTTGTTTATAGCATCTGGACCATGGAACTTTTGTGGCAGAGACAGATTAGGGAGGATGGAGGGGGTTCCTCTACCAAATCCTTCCAAAGAATGCCTTAAAACTGTATTTCATCTGCCAAAATCCATACAGAAAAGAGTCCTTCATCCTAGGTGGAAGTTAATGGAGAATAAATTCTACTGTTTTGACAATCATTGCTACAAAACCTAAAGCTTGGAAACATTACCCTTCTGGACTACAACAGTGGCCACAGTGGCAGAGATATTCTAGAAGCAGTAGTTCAAACAAAGCAAACCTTCCAAGCTCCAAAGTATACCCACACTTCAAGACTGCAACAGAGGATGAAGAGGGAAAGGCAAATGGACAACTAGGTTGCTGAGCCTTCTTTCAGTCATCAGAACGCTATTCAAAAGCCCAGAATTAAATCAGTGTTGCAAATGGACAATGCATATGAACATTCACAGCAGAGGCAGAGGCAGAACAGATAACACAACACAGTGTGGGAATGCAAAAAAAAGGGAGTGGGCGTGGAAAAGGAGTTACATAAACATCATGTAATCACTTGGAACATTGGGAATCACATAATTCCTTGGAATGTTGGGGATCAAGATTGCCAAGTCTCATTCCCAGCCCCAAGAAGTGCATGTGGGAGGCCAATTATAGGCAGCATCATTTGAATACAACACCCTGCCTGAGTCAAAACAGTACTCAGGAGAGATTGGGCAAGTCCACCACCCACCCTGCATCCAAGCTGTAGCTGATTCCAGTTCCTTCCACACATAAAGCCAATGGAAGAGTTTCAGAAGTATAGTGTGGGATATTTTCATTTTTTTAAAATTACTTTAAGTACCGACAGGATACAAAATGCCTAAACTGCACATTTTCTCAGTCCAGTTTTGCAGACAGGAAATAAAAGAAACCTTGCAGGTGTACAGGACTTTTTTTTCTGATGAAAGAATTCTGTCGAATTCAGAAGCCCACTACTCTACCGATACAGTTGAATCAAAGTCACAATCAGAACACTTCTGAATCTAAGTCTTGACACACACACAAAAAAAGGCACAGCTACCATTTACATAGTGTGTGTGTGCGTGTACGTGTGTAATAATAACAGGTAAAAACATTTTTTCAGTTGTTTTATTTTCCTTCACTGTGGGCTTAGAAGGCAAGATGGGAAAAATGACAGAGCACTAGGGCTTCCATTTTATCAATGTGAAACTCTGGGCAAGAGCCAGTGCCATTCAGAGAGCCACAAACAAATTAGTGATCTGAAACCATGTCTGACCTTGACATCCCAACTCACCCACCTAAACCTCACAGGCTTCCTGATGGCATAGTTGGCTTGAAAAGGGAACAAGAGAAGGCAGCAGCAGCGCCCCCCACAAGTCAGATCAAGGGCCAAGGTCTTCTTCAGACCGTGCTGCTTGGAGATCCCATCTGCATCCTCGATTAACCCTGCTGTCTGGCTGGACTTAGCAACTGTGAGATTACTACAGCCCCCACAGAACTGATGTAGCAAAGCACAGAGGCAGCCACGTCTTTGCTGCAATTCCATTCACATGCCCAAGCACTCCACAATGAATAAATCCTTTTTCTTTTTTCAAATTGACAGCAAAGCCAAATTCATATCTCGGAATAAAGTAGATTTGCATGCTCTGACTTATTCTTGTATAACTGATTCTACTTTCAGCATTCAACTTTTTTAAAAGAATTGCCTGGGAAGAGTGCGAGGAATCACAGAAGCTACAGCAGTGGTGTTCAGATACTGCTTCAGTAAACTCTGGGGCAGAGTTGACTCTGCTATTAGGAATCCACTGGAGCTCTTAGGTCATCTGGAGGCCCTGTCACACCACCTTCTCAAGTTCATCTGCTGGGAACAAGGGAGATGGACTTCTCAGTGGCTGCTCCCAGACTTTGGAACTCCCTCCCCAGGAAGGCCAGGATGGCCCCATCCTTCGCTCTCTTTCCCTCAGCAAGTCAAATACTTTTATGCCATCAGGTTTTTAGAAACTGACTAGCATAGGGTTCTAATGCTGTACAGTACTGTTTTTAAGGTCTGTATATAGTCTTGTAATGAATTTTAATGTCCTTAATGTTTTAATTTTATAAATTGTTTGATCATTTTTAAATTAACTTTTATATTTATACTTGACTAATGATTTTGTACAGTTTTTAGTTTGTATTGTTTTTAAATATGTTGCTAGCTGCCTTGAGTCCTGTTACTGGAGAAAGGTGGGGTATAAAAGAATAAATAAAATAAGGAGAAGGAGATAGCAGCTACCTCAGGTAAGCTCTGGGTGCCAACAGGAAGCAAAGTGATAGCTACAGTCAGCCATCCACATTTGTGGGTTTGACAGTCATGGATTTGATTATTTGTGAGTTTCTCCAACCCCTGCCCTCCCACCTCAGGTGCTTCTTTTTTGGGGGAACCTTCCCTCTGGGTGGCTCCAATCAGGCCGCATAGCCCTTTAAAAAACCACCTCTGGTCCTCCTCTTCCTCCACTAATCTCTGCCTGGCCAGCTAAGAAAGGCTCTCTGCCCAAATGCTCAGCGCCACAAACCCTGTACCCATGCCCCCCAGACCCCCAAGGAAGGAGATGGGCAAGAGAAAGGAAGTACAGGACCATCATACCAACCATCTCCTTTCCCTGATCTGGTTTAGACCCTGGATGCCCACTTTCCCCACCCATGCCTCAGCCTCCTTCCCACAGACACACAAATTTTGTTACTTGCAAATTCTTCACTTTTGTGAAGGCCCTGTGTCCCTAGCCCTAGCAATTGTGGAGGGTCAAGTGTATTTGCTTTGCTATTATTGCATTTCTGTCATAGCAGGAAGGTGCTTGTCAGCGACAAGATGGGTGGCTTTGGGTATGATGCACCATGAACTGGGTCACTGGGTGCATCACCTGCTGCTCTGCCTCAGGCCACAAAATGACTTAGGCCCATTACTGGGGGGGGGGGAGGTTCCTTGGAAGCTTGCCAGAGGTTCTCAACAAAAGGCCTGGAAATGACTGCCAGGACTCCCCACAAGACAGCTGGCCTAACATCACCAGTCTTGCAACATATTGCCACAGGGGAGCATTAGGCAGGTGCAAATGAATGAGTTCTTTGTTCACATGAAGTAAGAGGGAAGACCAGGAATCCAGGAACTCCTGGCCTTCCCACAGGAACCAAATGTACCCTCTAGAGCATCTCCTAGAATCCTCTGCAGCAAGAAAGGGCTCCATGGGAGCCAAGTCTTTAGGACAGAGTTGGGAAACAATTTTCTGTGGGTGCAAGGGGGGGTGCTCTCAAGTTGCCTGTCTGCTTATGGTACCCCCATGAATTCTATAGGGTTTTCTTAGGCAAGGAATACTCAGAGAAGGTTTTGTCAGTTTCTTCCTCTGAAATACAACCTTTAGCACCTGGTATTTGTTGGCGGCCTCCTATTCAGGTACTAACATGGGCTGACACTGCTTAGCTTCCCAAGATCAGACAGAATGTGGTGACTTTAGGAGATTTAGGCCTTTATTTTCTCTATGAAAAGATTGAGACCAAGGCTGCTAGTAAAAGGAGACAGAGCCAACAGTGGGTGGAGACTGCAGCATTGTAGGATTTCTAACGCACAGTCTATGTCATCCCATCTCTGCTCTCTGTATCTCAATGCCACTCTATCCCTTCTTTTCCTGTGTCACCCCTTCTCTTCTCTCCATCTTTTCTGTTTTACCTCATCCTTCTGCTGTCTTTGTGCCAACCCATCCCTGAGCTGTGGGGAGCCTTTTAAAAAATATAATTTTTATATGTTTTTAAAAAATATAATTTAATTCTTGCACACAAACCTAGTCATCCATGGGGGGGGGGTTTAATCCTCTGCAAAGGAAAACAACAAACATGGATTCAGAACTGTCTCCAAGTTTAGCAAAGAATAGCCCTGGATATTAAAGGCAGCCACCCTTACTTGATCGAAAGGGAGCAGGTCTTTCTATCCAGCAGGAAAGACCCTACAAACTGAGCTCCAGCATCAACAATGATTTGGATCCAAGCCTATCCAGTGTGCAAAAGCTGATAGCAGCCCCCATGGCAACCACTGGTCCTTCAAGCCAGATGAACTCACCTAGGCTCAAGATGGCACAGCTGAGTTTTTGCAAAGCCCCAGGGATGGAGGCACTTTGTGGCACAGCATATTTCTTTGCTTGTCATGAAAGACAATTCAAAAGCTAACTGGAAGCCAGGCTGATGTTGAGGGGAAAAAAAATAGCAGAGCCTGACTCTAAGATAGATTAACGACAGACAGACAAACAGAGATTTTCACATTCAGAGTAGAACAAGAAGTTCTGCCAAGGTAAGAATTGGGACCACCTGGGCTGGGCAGGTCCCCCCTACAAAACTCCATCCCTGAGTTATTCTCTTGATTCTGCTGAAGCTCTTTTTTCCTCTCCCTCCAGGGCAGGAAGCTGAGCTCTCAGTTTTGGTCTGGGATGATCCAAATTGACAGAGAATGAGCTATATTTATTTCACAGCTCTGCCAGCCAAAGTCCTTAGCTGAAGAATGTAAGTGCCCAAATCTTGCTCCCCCTGCTCCTGTCTCCAAACTAAGGGCTAGGATGTTGCTGCGTTTGTTGGTTCTGCTCTTAGATCACTCCCTCTCTCCAGGCCCCATGTCATCTTTCTGCTCACATCCTCAAAAAGGACATCATAGTTCTCATCTTTTGAAAGAAAGAAAGAGAGGCAAACAAGCAAGAAGCCAGTTCTGATTCTAATGACAAGCCAAACAAGACCCAGCTTGTAAAGCAACTTGAAAACATTCAATGTTTGGCATCATCATCATCATCATTAACTAGTTAGCTATGCCAAAGGATGCCCAAAGCAGATCTGGTCAAAGAACTGGGCAGGGGAAATGAAGCGTGAGCAGTGCCAGGGCCAGTTTAGCCTGCCAATCTTAGTGAGCTGGGCCAAATTCAAGTCAAGCTCCCATGCACTGGTACACCACACCATGCAATGCACTTACTCATGAAAGAGTGTCACTGTGTGGCACGGCAGTATAAAACTGTTGGAATGAGGACTTGTCCCCACTGAGCCATGAGACCCACTGGGTGAACTCAGGTCAGTCGTCCTCTCTCAGTTTGATCTACCTCACAGGATTGTGTTTCCAGGACAAAGTGTAGGATGAAGATGGGGAGAGCCACATACGCCCACCTTATAAATGTAACTCATAAAACATACATAGTTCAATCTAATGGGCGAACAGCAAACCAGCATGTAGCAAAGGCTCTCCACAGCTCAGGCTGAATTATAAATCAATAAATAAACACACAAACAAAGGCATGAGGATGCTTTTTTCAGGGGTGGGTGAGACTGAACTTTAACCCTTGCCTTCCCAAGAGTACACTCGAACGACAGTGGGCAGATTTGCTGCACTGCAATTATCCTGCCAGGCACCAACATTGCTCACAGGACTTCCATCACCACTTTTCACAGTGCATTATGATCACCCTCTCTGCACGGCATTCCATTCTATGCCCTCCCTCCCTCCCTCTTCACTGCTGTCATTGTTCATCGCTCTGTGTGATCCTCTCCCTGGGTACATGCATGGCTTTCCCCTGGTCCTGCTGTTACCAGACTTTGCTCAGTGGCTTCCCATCCCCTTAAACAAGGCCACAGATTGCACATCATCCTGGCCTGCGTGCTCCAAAACCTCAGTTACACATTAGCTCTGAATCCCTCTTGCTGGACACACTGATTTCAGCAGGGCTCCTTGTCCCCGCAATGCCTCTGCACTTTGTCCTTGCTCCTTGACTGCTCCCACCATCCTTTCCGGGAGCTATCACCAGAGTGCATGTGCCTATACGCAACCTGCAGAACTGCCCTGTGTCATCCCTCCCTTAGTCTTAGCCATATTTTAAAAAGTGACATGCTTTGCCATCTATCTCTTCAAATCCTCCCAATGCCAGATCATGATCCCTTTTCCTATTTTCACAGATGTGGGACAACAAAATCAATTTGTCCAAAAAAACCACAACCAAAAAACCCATGATTGTGCTGAAATTGAAAACATTTGCATCCCAGGTTGCACCACACATTGGTCAAACTCTGAAAAACAGCTGGATTTCAACTTAGAAACATCTTCACTGTAATACTTCAGCTGGACTTTGCAAGATTTTCCATAGCAGTGGGAGGCAGCACTAACAAAATTAAGGCGGCCTATACCTCACCCTGCACAGAGCTGCTGATAAGAGGGTGACCTGGAGGCCCCCTCATTTAGGGGGTTGCCATAAGTCAAAGCTGACCACAAATATCTCATCCATTAGCCACAGATGAAACACAAACAAGCCATGGGTCACAGTGCCATGCCACATAATCTCTGTGGGCCATTCCCCACTCCAGGGGCAAGTCTGGCACCTACCTGGGAAATACCCGAGACTCTGGCCCCATTCCATGTCTCTCTCACACACAAGCTATTTGGCAGCTTGTAACCCAGCACTGAAGCAAGAGAGAGAGAGAGAGAGAGTGCATGTAATACAGAGAGATCCACAGAAGAGAAAAACAGAGGAGTGGCTGAGATGAAGTGGAGAATTCAAACCAAGCAAGTAGCCATGGGGGAAAGAGAGGGATGGAAGGAAGTATGCACAGACTTGAGGCAGGGACTGCTCCTGGAGAAGCTCCAGGCTGCATTTAAGGCCCAACAGCGCAATACAACCAGCTCCTCTTCTCTCTTTCCTCCTCCATGATCACTAATAGCCTTTCTCACTCCAGCACACACACATCTATGCACATGCTCTTCTATTGCTGGGACAGCAAAACAGGTAGCAGACAGCAGTCAAATAGAAGGCTGCAACCCTCAAATATGAGTGCTAGGCTTGTGAACAGAAAGAAGCTGGTGCAAAGCTAGGAGGCCACCTCATCCAAGGAGTCCAATAGGGCAGACAGGTGATTTTCAGGTCTCTACGACAAGGGTATCAGTACAGCCACACAAGCAAGAATCCTGTTCCTCCTCAGGCCCGCTCTGCGATAAAAGATTTTGACATGTCCAAGGAAGCGAAAGCAGCAGCAGTCTGGATCCACAGTGATGGAGGCAGGGAGGGAAAAAAATGCTGCCTGATTCCCACAGATCAAGAGGACGCAGCCAGGGGGCAGTATGGGGTTGTGGGGCAGGGATGGGGATGGGGAATGTTTGCATTATGAAGGTCGATTTGCCATCACAAGGTGGATTTGGCCCAAAGCACAATGGAGAGCTAGTTAGAAAGAGATCTGGAAGAGGAGATCCAGAGAGAGAAAGAGAGTTTATGTGTAAGGTCAAGATGGGCACTTACAGGGCTAGATGTGGTATCCATGAGTGAGAAAACAGTTGGGAGAAAGACGGAGTCAAAGGACATCATGCAGGGAAGCTGAAGTTGTTCTGGTTTTAGTTGTATTTCTGTCTCAAGGTCTCTTTTATGTAGCATATGATGGAGGTCATCATTAGCCCAGGAAAGCCAGTGAGACCCACAGTCAGCCACTGCTTCTTTTGGAGCAAATTAACACTCTGTTCCCTTCCACGCCAATCAACCCATCAGCCAGTGAGCAGTCTCATCAGCAGCCCAGTATCAACAACTACCCAAAATACTAACCTGTTCGCTTTCCCTCTCTCATTTTCATTTCTGATACCTGTGACTTCTTTACTTCCATCCCTTTACAAACTCCATCTGTGCCTCAATGCATTGGAGATCAAAAAGCTCTCAATTTTGTTACCTGGAATGTGGGATGGTAGAATATCACCCAGCTGAAGACAGGGTTCCTCTGTGTGCACCTCTTTCAAAGAACTATTTCTTTCTTTCTTCTCTCACTCTCTTCCCCCCCCTTCCTCTCTCTCCCTTCCTCTTTCTCCAAGGCATGTGAAGCAGATGAAGCATGCACTGGAGGCAGTTGCCCAGTCTGTCTCTACAGACAATTATAGATAAGTGAAGGAATATACATACATGCACACATGCAGTTAGGCCTGCTCTGCAGCCTGGGCCTACTCCACCTGGCAACTTCATAGGCTCATCTGCCCACAGGGATCCTTCCCTTCCTGCACTTTCGTGGTACCCTCCAGAACAGTCTTATGGAGGAGAAAAGAACTGTTCTTCCACTGCATACACAAAATCATGTCCTTTGCATTCGAGTCAAGCAGTCCAGAACTGTAGGGCTGGCCCAAAACATTTTGCTACCTGAGGCAAAGGACAAGAGTGCTTTTCTCTGTAAAGAAGGCAAGAGAATCTGGTATGTGAATTTGACTTTGACATTGATGATGCGTCAACATCCCCAAATGTGGCAGCAAGGAAATGGTTCTCCCACTCTTTTGGTTTTGCACTTCAGCTCCCAGAATCCCTCCCCACTGGCCAAGCTAACGGGGGCTTTTGGGAGCTGAAGTCTAAAACACATAGAGAGCCAAAGCTGGAGAACACAGTGGCTCAGGGCAAGCCAGGGCAGGCTGCTTGGAATGCTCAACTCAGCCCCCTAAAACCTCCACCCCAGAATCTGCCGCCCAAAGCAGCCACCTCTCTGCATCTGATACAGCAATGGGGAAACATCTGGATTCCCAGATGTGGTAGGGCTGCAACTCCCAACAGCCCTAGCCAAGCTCAGCCCATGGTGAAGGATTATACGAACTACAGTTCAACAACAACATCTAGCAAGCCATCCCTTATGTAATGACAGGGCTGGCCTAGCACCCAGTTTGATACTCACAGTCCCTAGCATGGGCCCAAATCCTCCCTCCCACCCTTTAGACATGTGGAAAGAAAACAGCCTTTCGCCTCCTGGGATGGAGAGGATGCAACAATGCCTAAGGGCGGTGGGAGGGGGGGAACTAATCTGTGCTAAATAACTCTGAACATCCCCTCACCTTGAGGCTGCTTCTTGTATCCTGCCTACAAGAACCCAAGCTCACCCTCCTTCCCCACCATTCAACTCACACCTCTCTTACAGGGTGATGAAGGAAAGCGAATAACTCACCCACCCACCCACCGTCCCCAAGCCCTCCAATCTGGGGAGTCTGCTTGAATGATCAGGCCTCTCCCCCCTCCAACAGGAAAGGAAAAAGCTTGAGAAGGAGCAAAAGGAGGAGAAAAAGGAGGAGCGTCTGGCTGCGTGCGGGAACCCCCTCCCTCGCCATGCACAGAGATCTAGGTCAACACTGATGCTTCAAGCTTTAGACAGTTTGTCAAAATAAGGGATTCATCTATTCTCTTTTTCCTCCCCGCCCCCCGCCCCCCACCATTGCCAATCTCCTCCCTGCCTGGCAACGAGCTCTCCTCTACCCCCCCCCCAAAGACTTCATGTGTTGGTCAGGCAGCACTGGAGAAAGGGGGGGGAGAGAGAGAGAGAGAGACCCTCAGCAAGGCAGACAAGGTCGGGGGCGGGGGCTTCTCCCGTTGAACTATTTTCCCCGTGGGGTGGGTGTCCACAGACGGAGAAAGATCGATCGTGGAGTTGACATCCCCCGTACTCCTCTTCCGGCGTGCGATCACCCCCCCTCCCTCACACACACACACTGCATCGCCAACCTGGATCGTCCCGACGCTTCATTCATTCCCTCCTTCCCACTCCCGCCAGTCCCGCTGTTCTGAACAGTTCAGTAACTTCCACCTTGTGACGCAGACCTCGGCTGCCTTGGGTGGGGGGCGTCAGGGCACAAATCAGGGACCGCTACGGGGAAGATGGTAGGTTTCCACGAACTCTTCCCCCCACCCCTTTCCCCCCTCTCTACTCGGAGGGAGGGAGGGAATGGGGGACCCCCTCTCTCCTGCGCTCTTACGGGGAGATCGCCCTTCATCCCGCACCCTCTCGGAGGGGGGACCGCAGCCCGGCGGCGTTCACACGGTCTTCCTGCCTCTTCAGCCTGGATTTTGGGAAAGGAAGGCTGGATCCTGTCCTCTGGCAGCGCCACTCGGAGCACAGCCAGGATGGAACCGAGACCCACTCCCCCCCCCCAGCACCACCGTCGGGTTTAGAGAGCTCTTCCTATTCTGTTCCCAGGCTGGCAGAGTAAATCGGAGATGCTGTCCCGAGAGGGCGAGGAAGGGGAATCATGGAATCATAGAAATCTAGAGTTGGAAGAGACCCCAGGGGCCATCCAGTCCAACCCCCTGCCACGCAGGAACACCCTCAAAGCACTCCCCACAGATGGCCATCCAGCCTCCGCTTAAAAACCTCCAAGGAAGGAGACCCCAAGGTTATCTTTCCTCCGGAGGCAGGGAAGGGAACGAGAGGGAGGGAGACAGCACGCATCGCAAATAAGTCGGGGGTCCTCCGCGGGACAAGGGGGCCGGGAGGGAGCGAACGCGACCCAGGCGGGAGGGAGAAGCCCAGGCAGCCTCACTCACCTAGGATCATCCCTGGTTCTGCTCCAGCTGCCGGGGCAGCACCTTGCGTCTGGCCGCGGCGCAGCAGGCAACGCAGCCGCCTGGGCGAGAGGAGCTGCTCCTGCTCTCGCTGCTCCCGCCGCCGCCGCCGCCGCCGCCTCTTCCTCCTCCTCCTCCTCCTCCTCCTCCCCCGTGTCCGCTGCGGCGGTGCTCGCTGATCGTGCTGGCGGTGCTAAGAGCGGGCTCGGCGAGACGGCAGCGGCGGAGGCGCGGGGAGCCCGGGGGCGGCGGCGGCGGCGGCGGCGGCGGCGGCACTCTCGAGCGAGCGATCGCGAGTGAGAGGAGGCATAGCCAAAAAAATGTCAGCGCAGCGAAGCCCCAGCCTTGGCTCTTACATCCAGGAGCGCCCCCTCCCGCCACGCGCGCTCCGCCGGCTGGCTTCCTCGCTCGCCCGCTCGCTCGCTCGCTCGCGCGCGCCCTCTCCGGTCTTCAATTGGCCACGGCGCCAACTCGGGCGCCCAATCAGAAGGGGCTGGAGCCAACTCGCCAAAAAAAAAAAAAAGGGGGGGGTTCCGAGAGGGAGGGGTCTGCTTCTACCCTGCTGCCCCTTGAGAAGGATGGCTGGTTGTTGATGATGATGACGACGAGGACGACGCCGTCCCCTCCCTCTCCGCAGTGGCGGCAGGTAAGGCGCACCTTTGGCGTGCCTCGGTGGCTGCACGCGCCGGGGGCACGCGCGCCAGGCCCGGGGAGAGGCAGGCAGGCGCGCGCGCACGCCCGCCCGCACGCCCGCACGCTGGAGGAACGCCGCGCGCACAAGCAGCCCGAACCTCTGCAGGGAGAGAGCGCGGGACGGCCCCGCAGAGGCGCTGATTCGCACGTGCACAGAAATCTGGGGGGAAGAAGAGAGGGGGTCTTCTCTGCCGAGTAAGCGAGCCAGGCGGACCGCAGCCTCCGAAGGGAGCTCGAATCGTGGAAGGTGTGAATTAATCAGCAAAGTCTTCTATGCTCCTTCCCCCAGTCGCACCGCACAAGTTCTCGCCTTAGATCCAGAAGGTGTAAAGTGGAAATTACAGCATTGATTAATGTCATCGTGCTAGCATAAAGTGCACAGTGGGGCACCCTTCGGATCTTGTTGGACTGCAGTTCCCGGGCTCTGCTAGCTAAGAGGGTTTCGGGGCTGCAGGATTCACACCCCTGCATAAGGTGACACAGGACTCTGATATTATTTATCTGCTACCTCATTAGTGAGTATTTGCTCACTTCATGAGTTTCCTTGCTAATTAGATTTACGGGCCTCTTCCAGCCAAACATTTGATGCTGTTTTAACATTTTTAATAACAACAATTTGACGCTGACAGTCCAGACTGGATGTGGAAGGAGCAAAGACGAAAGTGCTGGAGAAGAGTTCTGTGGATGCCATGGATCACTAAAAAAAATATATGAATGGATTAATTTTAGAGCAAATCAAGCCTGAATTCTCCCTAGAAGAGGACTAAATTAAGGCTGTCCCTACTTCTGGCATATCATCAAATGACATGACTCACTGGAAAAGATTACAATGCTTGCTATGGTGGAAGGCAGTAGGAAAAGAGGGAGACCACATTACAGGTGAACTGATTGAATCAGTCAAGCTACAGCCCAGATTTTGTCAGTTTTTAACAGGGCTGTTAATCACAGAGTGTCTTGGAAGCCTCTCATTTGTTGTTGTTATTAACAATGGCCATCAAGTCAACTTCAACTTATGGCAACCCTATGGATGAGAGACCTCACCCTATCTGCAACAATCTGCCCAGGTCTTGCCTATTCAGGGATGAGTCTTCCATGATTGAGTCTCTCCATCTGTAATGTATCTTCCTCTTTTCCAGTTGCCTTCTACCTTCCCAACCATTATTGTCTTTTCTAGTCAGTCATGTCTTCTTGTGATATGGCCAAAATATGACAGCCTCCATCAAAGTCAACTGGACGGCAAATCACAAGGGAAGAAGGAAATGTGCAAATTCAGGTCCTCTTAATGGTATCAGGGTAGAAGATCATGACAGAAGTCAATCCTACCCTACATTACTGCAGTCCAAAAGTCCAGTCTTATATTGGTTCAAACAAGTTCAGGACAGTATACAGGAGTCTAGTGCTTCACTCTTTCATGTGAGATGAGAGACAGTGACTAGCCAAGGTCAACCAGTAAGCTAGACCGGCTGTCAGGAGATCCATGAGCCCATCTCTCCACTGAATTGGAGCTGTAGCACCATCAAAGCAATCCTTCCCATGCAGTTCTTCCAGTCCAACTCTTCCACCATTCCACATATTAAATACAAATTAAGATGATAATCTGGTATTGAAACAAAGCTAGCCATGTTCTGGAAAAAATCCAGAACCAATGTCGTGGTAATAAAGAGAACCTCTTTAGTCTTGCTGCATGTCTTCAAGTTGTTTCTAACTTACGGCAATCCTATCATGAGTTTTTCTCGGCCAGAAATTGTAGTCTTGAACACTGGACTCTCAGAGCCCTAATCCAGCATTCAAACAACTACACCACACTGGCTCTGACTTCTTTATTACTAACTTCAAACTGAAAAGCACAAAGCTGCATGCCAGCGTTTGAGACCTTTAGATCACAACATCAGGCAAGACATTGCATGATAACCTTGGGTTATCTGGATTCAGCTCCTCATTGAGGGGGACAATAAAAAAAATCCATAGATCTCACTTGGAACCCATAGCTCTCATGTGGAATGACCTCTGGTCTTCTTCAGACCTCGTGTGAATGGGGCTGTTCTTATGTTAGAAGGGTAAAGAACCTGTTAAATTTTCCAAGGAGTTCATCTTAAAATTGCATCAGTTTGGCAACTATATCCCTCCCCTTCCCTCGCTGTCTAATATCTGGAAAAACACATAGACACAGATGTATGTATGCACATAGACAGACACACATGCTGGAATATGGAGCAGTAAAAGATGCTCATTAATAGTGCTTTGGACATCTAGATGTTTTGGATTATGACTTCCATAATTATTTTCCACACTGGCAATGCTAGCTAAGATCTTCTGGGGGTTGAAATCCAATACAGTCCTCTCTCCGCATTTACAGGTTTGACCTTTGTGAATTTGATTATTTGTGAGCACAGGTGCCTTCCCCTCGCATTCTCCTCCTTCCATTCCCATGCGTTTTGTTCGGCCACAAAGAACTCATAGTGAGGCAAAATGAAAGGGAATTGTTGGGGGAGGGAAGGCTATAGCCTTCCATTTTGCACGGGAAGGGGAAGAGAGCTCCAAAGGGGGAAAAGAAGGCTCGTGGCATCTCCCCCCCCTCAGTTTCCTTCCATTTTGCATGGAAACGGAAAGTGGGGAGCCCCAGAAGGAATGGAAGTAGGAGCAGTGGAGTCATTTGCTGTTTTTCCACAGACATACATATATATGGGTATGTGCTCTTACACTTAGATCTTCAGAGGATTGGTGCCCATTGCCACTGAAGAAGCCTGGACCATGAAAAAAGAAAGTTTTTTTTAAAAAATGCCTCTGCTTGGGGCAACGTGCTATATCATTCATTTCTGATTGCATCACAGAAGATGTCCAGTAGGTTGACATGACATTTATGCAATCCCATTCCATATGGTAATCATAGCAGCAACAATTGTGGTATCTAGGGGGAAAAGTGTATTTTCTTGTATTCAAAATAGTACAGTTTGAGTTGTGAGAATACTCCCTGTCCCTACAACAGAAGTGCAGCCTCATTGAAGATATGAGCGCAATATGAGCAACAAACAAGAAACAAATATGCATCCATTCATAAAATTGGACTGTTCAGAATTTTGAAGACTGGGAGCTATGTTGTATATAACAGAATAGTAAATATAGCACAAAAGTTCCTACAATCTGGTTGTTGATTTTTTTTAATTTTTCAAGGAAAAAAAAAGGTTTAGGGGGAAAAGGAGGGAAACCTTTTTCTCCAATTTTTTTCCAGTTTTTTCTCATGAGCCTCCATATCTTTAAATTGCCCAGTGCCTCAAAAATATTCTAGTGCACAAAACAAAGAGCTATTTTGCTGCTGCTTTGACAAACCAGGTCCAGGAGAGAAACTTCTTTAACTGTGGCTAACTCTGGAACAACCCATTTCTCAGCATCAGCACTAGGGTTAGAGAACTTTTGGCCTTGTGTGCATTTTGAACTTCAGCTCCAGCCAGCATGGCCAATGGCAAGAGATTGTTAGGAGCTGTACTCCAAAACATCTGAAGGGACAAACAGTTTTTCTGCACTGAAACTTCTTGATGTAAAACAGCAGATTCCAGTCAGATTCCTGGTCATTGTGTAAGGCAAAGCTTTCCAAATTGTGTGTCGCAACCCATTATTGTGTCGGCTGCAGTGTGTAGGTGTGTTGCATGAACTTAACAGGTGGAAGGGCTGCCTCTCCTGTCACGGCAAGATAGGCCAAGGTAAAGAGGCTGCCTCTGCTGCCCTGGGCCAAGGAAGACCCTGGCAAGGGTGGTGGTGGTGGTGGGTAAGGCCTGGGTGGAGGGGCTGCCTCCACTTACTAAATTACTTACTGAATTACTGTGTCATGAAATGATGCATGTGTAAAAAGTGTGTCACCAACATGAAAAGTTCAGGAAGCTCTGGTGAAAGGTGACCGAATACCTCCCAGGTGCTGGAAACAATGAAACTACACACTAGCTACTCCCTTCCCTCTAGCTACAAAAATCCAGGCAAAGCTTGAAAAGTGTAAATTTGGGCCTCCACATTTGCTAGGTTTAGGAGCACAAGTGGAAAAATTGTAAATACTAAATATGTGCGTGTGTCTGTGGGAAGGGGGCTGAACCATGATGAGGAAAGTGGGAGCCCAGAGTTCCAATCAGGTCAGGGAAAGGAGAGGGAAGGAGGAATCAGTATGGTGGTCCTATACTTCCTCTCCTGCCCATCTCCTTCTGTGGGTGTTGAGGGGCATTGGAAGAGGGTTTGTGATACTGAGAAATAGGGCTCCAAGCCATCCTTAGCTGGCCAGGCAAGTGGAGGAGGGGAGAACCGGAGATGGGTTTTTAAAGGGCTGCACAGCCTCATTGGAGCTGCTGAGAGGGAAGGTACCACCAGAAAAGAGGTGCCTGAAGTGGAGGGACAGGAGTTGAAGAAACTTGCAAATAATCAAATCCATGTAAGTCAAACCTGCAAATATGGAGGATCAGCTGTACATTGTTTAAATCCAATTCTCAGGATCCCACAGCCAGTGTGGCCAATAAGCTTTGCCTGAACAGTGGACATCTGGATAGTATGACATGAAGTGGATTCCAGTTCACAAAAGTTTATGCCACAATACCTCTGTCATTCTTTACAGTGCCACAAGACTCTTGGGTGCTGCAATCAGCTAAATGCAGCTTCCCTTCTGGAAGTCATCTCAATGGTACGTATGTTATGATAAGTTTGGACATAAATATTAATCACTGCTCAATAATAGGGTTGGCAACTCTTTCTTTCTTTTCTTGGCAAGGATCCCACAGTTTTAACAACTGCATGACAAGCAGAAATTCAGCAAATGAAGATTTTCCCAAAATGCAAAGAAGATACAGCAATTGGAAAGCCTTCCCCTGCTGGATTTATATTTTGTCATGGAACTGTTAGGGGTACTGGAGTAAAATTGGTAAAAAGAAAAGTTGGCAGCCCTACTTGGTGTGTGGAGATGCCATTACAAAACAATTACTACATGCTGAGATTTACAAGCGGCACCTGCAACTAAACATTGCAGAATGCTGTTCTCATGTTCAGAATTTTAGTCAACTGTTCATGCTGTCTTCCAAGGTTCTCCATTCCATTCATACTCTCCCTCTCTTTCTTCTTCTCCTTCTGTGTTTTCCATTTTTCTCCCACTCTGATCATCAGCTCGCATTCCATGCTTATTGCATGAATAGTGCTGGCGTCTGGACTATACAAAGCTCCACAATTAGGAGAGCAAATCTGTGTGAACTGGCAAAGCCCGTCTGAACAAACCTTGCCAAGAAAACCGCATGATAGGATCACCTTGGGGTTGCCATAAGTCAGTAATGACTTGAAGACATGCAACAACAAATATAAGATTCCATCCTTTTTCCAAGGAGCTCAGGAGACATATACAAGCTCATTGTCCTCTCCTATCCCCCCCCCACACACACACACATTCCATCCTTACAAACAATCTTGTGCAGCAGATTACATTTAGAGGGAGTGACTAGCCCAAAGTCACTCACTAGCTGTGTATGTGCCCTCGAGTTGCCTGTCAACTTCTGGTGATCCCATGAATTCCAGAGGGTTTTTTAGGCAAGGAATACTCAGCGGTAGTTTTGCCAGTTCCTTCCTATGAAATACATCCTACAGTATTCATTGGCAGTCTCTCTCCCACCCAACTATAATGAGCCCTGGCCCTACTTAGCTTCCAGGATCTGGTCTCTGCAGGGTATTTAGGCCCTTTAGAGCCACAAACTGCCTTCAATCAGTTGCTCTCCCCAAATCTATTCCAACATGGTAATCACAATATCATGTGATTCCCGTATCCCTTGAAACAAAACACCACTGGATTGTGAGTATCCACAAGTTCTACAGTATGTCACTAGGTGATGAGACAAAGAGCAAAACCAGGTACCTGTATATAATAGTGATTCAGCCCTTAGCGTCACTAAGGCAGATGGCCGTGTGGAAAAACATCTGCTGTATTAAAGTTCTTGACAGGAATGCACCTGCCTGTAGCTTCACTTTCCCTTGATTGTCTATCCCACACACCAGTTTTGGATCTGCCTGCTGAAGTCCTTGTAATTAACATAAAATTAATAAGGTAATGCCTCCTACCGAATCAACTTTTGTGAGGAATGAAAGAAGGAAGAAGGTAACATGGGCAGAAGGAGTGATTGAGACTTCCTGCTCTTGCTGAAGAGTTCAGTGAAACTTGGGCTGCTTTCTCTCATGCTAGCAAAGCTTACTGTAACACAGAAACTCCAGCTCCTCTGTTTCATAGGTAAACTTCTTCCATTCTGTGAGAAGGATGGGCTTGAGAGGGAGTGGAGATGGTTGTAGCGTGGGACAGGCTTGGGGCCAGGGTGTGGAGGCAGTTGTGATACAAAGCAGAACAGCAGGCTCAGGCAGGAACATGACAGATGTGTGGAATAAGGTGGGGGCAGGATATAGAACAGCTCTTTCCTCCCGTCCCTACCTCTCCCACAATGGCTGTTCTGAAGAGACACAAGGTCATGTACAAAGTAGGCCTCTGGATACTCACAACTATGAATTCCTAGCCTCCATTTCTCCCCAAAAGGAGACACAAGGTTGCAAAGCACAACATTTTAATATACAATAAAAGATTTTAAAAATGCATCCTAATTGTGACAAAACACTCTGATTCACTAATAGAGTCCTACTGGAAACACTTATGTGATTGCTATCCTCCTAGAATAATATCTCATAGGGCTTTAATTGGGAAGAAAATTACACTGCTGGGGGCGGCAGGTTTGGAGAGGTCCTACTCTGTAATCTAACAGAGTCCACAAACAGAAAGTACTAAGAGGCCCCTACTGGAGGTTTTAACAAACAGAAGGCACTTCCATAAGTATATTGAATATATGGATTTTTATAGCAATTTGCCAGCTTCTCCAGCACAGATCTAATATTTTTTCAACAACCAAAGTTAGATAACTGGAGGGTTGCATCATTCTACACCAACTGTGGTTTCAGAACAGTTGCCAAGGGAAGCGTTGCATAATGGACATCAGAGCAGTCAATTTTCCACGTTACCTAAGTCTTGATAATGATCACTGGCTTCTGGTCCCTCAGCAGTGAAAGCAGTTGGTGAATCAGTATGGTGATTCTACTATCACTTGGATGCCAGAGCTAGGACTGCTTGCCCATTCCCAGTTTCCTCTCACAAGAGGAAAGGAAGCAGTGGTGGATGTCTTGCTCTTGTAGTGTTGACATGGATGAAAGGGGAGAAGTTTGGTACTAGTAGAAAAGACCCTCCCTACACTGTTAGGGGCAGCATCAGACCTACATTCTGTGTCATTGACAAGGACATGTTATAGCCAGAAATCATCACTTGAAGTGTTGCCTGGAACAGAGATGGAGTATGGAGGATAATGTTGGTTTCTGTCCAGCAAATACAGAATGTCCATCAGTTCAGGTTGACTCTTGGGCTTAGATTACAGAGGAAGCCTGTACATTGGGAAACATTTTTTCTCTCTCAGTAGAAGGCAGGTGCATAGAGATGGGGTTCATCAGGATCACAACGCTTAGGGAGAGTAAGCTTACTTTCCTCATAGTGTTTTATAAAGAAAAAAACCTATTATTCACAGTGTTATTCCAGGAAAAAATGTTCCCAGTGGTGCCAATCAGAGATTTATTTTCACTAAGGAATAGCCAGCATGGAATAGTTAGTGGTTTGAGTGTTGGACTAGGACTCTGGAGGCCGGGGTTCAAATTCCCTCTTGGCTATGCAAAACCATTGGGTGACCTTGGGCAAATCACCCACTCTCAGTTGCAGAGTGAGGTAAAGACAATCCCCTCTGAACAAATCTTGCCAAGAAGACCTTATAGCAAGATCACCTTAGGGTTGCCATAAGTCGGAAATGACTTAAAGGCACACAACAAGAACAACAAAGTGGGTTAAACCTCCTCTCTCCATTTTATTGTGGTCCCCATTAAAATCTCCCAGTATGCCTGCTATTAATTAAACAGACAGACAGCCTTCCTAATTATATGTTTAGTATAGCTCTCAAAATCTTTGTCTAGAGCCATTTTTAGGAGGATGGTTCACCACTAGTTAGCTTTCTCCCTTAAATTCAACTGGAAACACATTCATACAAAACCTCTCCAGACCCTGGTGCAAGTTTACATGTGAAGAAATTGGGAGAAGGGGTGAAATGGAGGAGGAGTGAAAAAAACTTGCTTTTACAAGTTCACTGAAGCCTACAGTTTCACTATCCACTTTATCATGTGAACATTGATTTTAAAAAAGTTGCTTTGCAGTGCTTCATCTGGCTCCAGTGTGATCCTGTGAATCAGCCCATAGAGAGACAGAAGAATAAGAACAAAAATGCAGAAATTGTTGATTATGTATGTAAATGGCATAGCCTCTTGTTTGAACACAGCTGAAGCATTTTGCATGCTCGGTGTGGGGTCTTAACAAAGACTGGATCACGGGGGACATTTTCTTTCAGGCATTTCTTGAGTCTTATGTAAAACACACATACAAAATGCCAAAATGCTTCAGTCATCTCAGAGTAACTGAATGCCATTCACAACTACCAGCTTGTATGTCAGCTCATGCACAAAGACAGGTGCAGACATGCTTACAAAAGCTTCACTTAATTGCAACACTCACAGCCTACTCCTGAAATAAGTACAGACTAGGACTCAAGTTAATCTGCTCCTGCAAATGCAGCTATGCATAATGATTTAATGCTGGGGGGCAAAGACATTCCTGAACCATACAGCAACACTCTTCCTCTTTTAAACATGATAGATCTATCATTATAACACCTAGGGAAGATCTGAATCATCGATAGAGAGGTAACAGCATGTTCAAACTGAGGTGTGCTGCCACTCTGTTAAGATCGAAGTTTCAACCAGTCTACCTCCCTATATCCACCAGTGGGTCACCCATCATCTGCACCTTTTAGAAGCTACCAAGCAGGGAATTCCTTGGTGTTTATCCCCAGTGGCTGATAGTTGTAGCCATCCAGGCTCCAAAGCTGCTCCTCCTATTCTCAGTTATGGCTGGTAGCGTTTACAAATCTAACCTTTCAATGAATTGGGTCAGTTCTTCTCAAAGGTACTTCAAGGCAGAACTATTCACAGGTATTACAAAGATAGCCTTTCGGGCTGCAAGTCCAAGGTCCCCTTCAGCAGATAGAGCAGGAAGGCCCAGGCTCCTAAAGGCAGCAGGGTTGGCTTGCCATATTTTGAAGTAAATGAAGTGATCCATATAGCTATCTACAGCAGAATGTGGATAAGTTACTTTTTGGGGTGTGGCTCCCAGAATCCCTCAACCATATGGAGGGAATAGGACCACTGTTACCGCAAAATTTCCATACTTTGATTGAAAGTGGACTACCTGAATAAATTCCAGAATCTAAAATTTTCTATGTACTACTGGAACTGGTAATACAGATCCAGTACAGCTAGCAGAGCTGTCTCAGTGACAGGTGGACATATAACCGGATTGACTCTGCCTGAGCAAAAACCAGCCCTAGTAAGACGGAGGGGCTGTGGGTGAGACAGCAGAAGGCATATATACAGGGAGGATGAATTGGACTCTGGCTTCCTTCAGTGACATTCTTAGAGAGAACTTTAAGTCTGAGCCTTCAGTCAACCAAAGGGAGTTGCCTGGAAAGAGGGTTGTCCTCTCAGTGGCCTAGTGTGGGGCAAAGAAGAAACAAAACCACTTCTGAGTGGGTAGAAAGTGGGACTCGGAGTTCAGAGACACATCTTTCTGCTAAGGAGAGCCAAAGATCTGTGTATGTGTGAAAGCTCTGCTCTTGAATGCTGCGGTGAAAGATTTATATACTCTGAAGAGAAACCAGAGAAAGCAGATCAATTCTATATCAGGTTTTTGCTGGAAGACAAGTCCTCAAAAGTGACTCTGGTTGTTGCCAAATTTCCCACAGAGGTGGCCAGAATTAGAGCTCACTAACAGTTGATCATGATTGTCTTACTGTTCTGATTTTCTGCTCTCAAATTTTTTGCACATGTCCTGATATATTCTCAGGTTCTTCTTTTGATGGATCTATGGACTGTAATAAATAAATGATGGACTGACTGACTGTTTGAATATTCTTAAAATATCTCATACTTTCCCCTCCTCTGTTATTTTAATAAAGATTTCATTTTATTTTTATAATTTCTGCCTCAACAGAATATTCTCTTCAGTTTTATTTTTATAGCAACGCACTACCACAGGTTATCAATCTTTCTTGAATAATCACTGATGAGCTTTGCTCTTTATCCACTAAGGTGGTGGTTTTAAAGGGAAAGCAGGTTTGAATAAGTGGAAGGGAAAGAGTCAGGATGGTATAGCAGGGTTAAAGGGGTGCTGCTATTCCAGACAGGAAAAAAGGAAAGCAGACCTGGTCTGTCCCCTTGGCCTTCTCTCCACAGGGATCTACACACATCTAACACAAGGCTGAGAGCCAGCCTTTTGGAGGAAAAGCAGTGTCTTGGAAAGGGAACTGAAACGGAGAAGCTGTTAGGAAGCAGGCAAAGACAAGGCTTAACCCCCTTCCCTGCCCACTGCTTTCCTCCAAACTTCCCTGAATACACAAATGGTAGCCTTACCTCCCATGTACCCTGCAAGTCTCCAAAGGCACTTTCCCAGCCACAGTTTTTAAAAACACACATAGCTGTGTAAGGTGTAGTTAAGCTATTAGGCAACTTTAGAAAGGAACAGGCAAATTCGTGGGAGGCTAGCCAGTCTAGTGCAGTGGTTTCAGTGCTGGATTATAACTCTATACACTCCAGTTCAAATCATGGAAACCCACTGGATGAGGTTGGACAGGTCACACTCTTTTGGCCTCAAAGGAAAGCAAACTTCCTTTGAATAAATCTTGGCAAGAAAATTGCATGGCTGTTTCCCCCTCCGGGTCACCAGAAGTAGAAATGACTTGAACATACAAGACAACAACGAGTGCACATTGAATGATAAACTGAATGCTCCACAGAGAATACATTGGCTATTGTTCAGCGTTGAAGACTTCAACACGTTAGTTTCACCTAATGGTTCATTAGTGTTTGGAAAGACTGAGAATAATTACTTCCTAATCCATTTTTACTACCCCATTCAGAGTTACACAAACATTCTCACGTAGCACTCCCAATCTCATGTTTTTACTTTAAATAAAAAGGCTCACACTTCTTAAGCTTTTGTGCCCTGGGACCTTCCTTCTCTTGCCCATTAATTGGCCTTTTCTGTACCTTTCAGTAGAGAAGCACTCTTCTTGCAAACGAAAAGCACAAGCTGAATTTTCAGTTCAGGTTTACTCTAGTCCTAGTTTTTATGACTTAAACTGCAGGTCAAAATCTAACATTTAAATACCAACGTCAGCCCAAGTCAAAAGCTAATGTAGGTTTTTTTAAAAAACAAAAGTCAAAATTTAACTGTAGGAAGTATACTATGAGTCAGGTTCTGAGTGACTCAGCTCTTTCACACCCAAAGGAGGTCAATACACATCCTCTCTTTAATCCCTTTAAACCTATTGAACATGAGGAACAGAGAGGTTTTCAATAATGTTTTCCATCTACTGAAGACCTCCTTGAACACAGAGTAACACCTAGAGCAGCGTCTAAATTAATGAAAAGTAAAAATTTAATTGAGGCCAACAATCTTCAATGGGGTGATGAAGACAGCCAACTTCTTTTTCCTATCTTCTGCCCCCAAAGGAAAATTAATGTACTTATCTATCTCATGAGGCCTTTCCATACCCTCTGTCTGTTTTAATTTGGCAGGGACACTCATGATTAATCCTCTGTAATCTCACTTTTTCAGCTGTTTTTAAAATGTCCCAGTTTCCCTCTGTCCTCCTCCTTCTTTCTCCCTTTATCCTCAGCTTACTTTAATTGCTACAAACTAAGTTTAAAGTGCAAAAGTAGTTTGTACTCAACTCGGCAAACAGGAGGGGAGCAGAGTCTTGCCCTTCTCAGAAGGCTTGGGCAAAAGTAATTGCTGCAACCTCTCCTAGCTTGTGTGTTGTCCCTTATTAATCACTTTTGTTGTCTGGACCACACTCTGATGTTGCTTGCCCACATGTGTCCTGGTTTCCACCTATTGAAATAGTGGAGGGACAGTACACAACAAAATCCTTTCCACTGTAAAGACTCCTGAGGGGAAAAACAAGCTCTCAAGGAATCTCAGACTGACATTGTCTCCACTTACTAGAGGCTACTGCTGATGAGCTGAGGTACATCACATGGTGTGGGGGTTGTCCAGTGTATTGCATTGTGTCCAGATTTATGACTGCCCCTTCTAGACGGAGGTTGCATGTGTCTGGTGTAATGAGCTCATAACCAGAGAGCAAGTTTGTTCCCTTGATGCCCATCCCAAAGAAGGCTGATGGAAGAGATGTTCAGGTTGTGATCCCAGTTCATCCCAATTCCAGAGTGGCACTTCCTCTGCAGTTGCAAATAAACTAGGGCCTCAGGGAAAGGAGACATTTGTTCAAGAGTGGCATGTGGTCTTAGTGGTGGAAGAGGGCTCATCCAAATTAGTGACAGCTGCTTCTCCAATTCAGACCATGATCTACCTAAGCATCAGTCCAAGGAAGGAGGAGGTGACTCCTCAAAAGGAACCTATCCCATGGAAGATTGACATCTGCCCATTTCCTGTGCTGAAGTTAGACCTCTGGGAGGCAGGATGCTTGTGGCAGAAGGAAAATTGATTGTTAGAGACGTAGCTTAGTTTGTAACTGGAGTGAAGCCTGCCGGAGACAAAGGTTGCAGATACGACACATCACCTGTTAATGCTCAGGTAGGAGTCAGTAGTCATGGTGCAAATTGACCTTGATGACATGGTGAAATATAGTCATTGTGGGGGCTGGGAAGCCAAGCTTAAGTTACTAAGTAGGCATTTAAAAGAGACCTGTCCCTTGGTGGATGGACAGATATCCTCTTCTGCTGTAGGCTTGTGGTAGTGGGATATATGATTGTCAGAAAAATAAGAAGTTTGTAATTGTGATTACAATCACATACTGTGTTTTGTGCATATAATTACATATTGTAGTTTGTAATGAAGATTGCTTGGGGCTCAAACTGCAGACACCACACATTATGTGAACAGACTGTTATTGTCATGGAGATATTAGTGCTCAGGTAAAGCCAATGATCATCATCCAGGTTGGCAGCCATAACAGAGGGAAATGGAGTCATCTTGAGGTCCTGGAAACCAGGTTCCAGTTGCTGAATAGGTGGCTAAAAGCCAGTACTTCCAAAATAGCTTTCTCTTATGTGCAGCCTGGTTCACAAGCTGGCAAGTAGACCAATGTGTGGGTGAGACAGTGGGGCGGAGAGGAGGGGTTCAGACATGTTAAGACACTGAGTATTGTTTTAGTAGAAGATCTTCTAGAGAAGGCATGGGCTCCACTTCAATCAGAATGGAGCCTGGCTAGTACTGTATATTAAAATTAATAAAAACGTAAAAGATTTATAACCCAGAAGGGAGCCAGAATGTTGGCATTTAACATTAAAAAAGGTGGCAAATAAAACTTCTATAGTGAACCCCAGGGGAGAACGGCCAGGAACTGAGAAGCATATGATTTGAATTAAATCATCCCTAAAGAATAAAGGCAAAGATGTTCCCAGTGGATATGGGTATAAGTAACAATAGCCCATGACCATATACAGCAAAACAGGCTAGCCATGCAAAGAGCCCTAAGGGGGAAAAGGCCGATGCTGGAGACATGCAGGGAGAGAAACCTAGTATAGGAGCTGCTGTGCTAATGCCAGAGGCCTATGGGCCAAACCAGGAGAGTATGAGTATTTGGTTTACAAGAAAATATGGATATAATGTTCATAACAAAAATCTGATAGAGAAGAGAGTAAAAGTGAGATGTGGTAATTTCTGTTTACAAACTGTACAGGTATGACAGGAATATATCAGATGTGGAAATGCTCTGTATGAGAGAGAAGGTATATTGTTAAGCAATCTAGAAACTTTAAGAGGTACAGAATCCTCTGAAGAATAACTGTGACTGACAACATGAGGCCCCAAATATTATTTAGTCCTGGGAACATGCTGTCATCCCCCTTAACACACTGCTCATGGTGATCTTCAGATGGTAAGAGAAATCAGGGTGGAATCCCAAAGAGACCGTGTTGTATTAACGGCAAGTTTAACTACTGGGTAAATATGAGTTCCTGTCTTAACAAAGAGGTACCAGAAAACCCCGTGATGGGCGTGTCATAAGTTGGAAATGACCTGAAGGTGTACAAAAACAACATTTCTAGATGTTCTGAATGTGCCCTAAAGCAGTTGGTCACAGAACTGACCCATGTGCTGCTGTCCAAGACCTAGTGTAGCTGAACCTGCTCCAAACAGTACAATTCTATAAAAACAAAGCAAGGGAACAGGCATCAAGGAAGTTGGGAGGATCAACTGAGAGGTTTAACTCTCTCCAAAATATTGTGGGGAGGGGCAGGAAGTCAAAACCACAGTAACTGAAATATATACTACTGAAATATATACTACAGGTTAGGGGAGTTACTACAAGGCCCAAGATGTTAACCTGACTAGGGATGTAAATCCACAAGTGTTTCATTCTTGAATGAACTGATGAATAATTACCATAGTTTTCTCGCTACTGCCGGGGAATACAAACATTCCCCTGCAATATTCTCCCCATATTCAAACATCTTGAGGAACAATTGCAGGAGAATTATTCTGTGAGGTTTTCTGCACAGAAAAAAGTTTTGCACAAAACTCACATAGTTTTTCTTGGCAGAATAATTTCTCCACAACATTTTGGGATATTTGAACAGGGACAGAAAATTAGGCAAGATACATGCTGATCCATTATTCTTCCTGGTGGGGTTTCCTAACTGGCATGAACCCATTTTTTCAACATGAGGATTAATACAGTGGGCCTTCAGTATCTGCTAGGGTTCGGTTCCAGGAGCCCCCACAGATTCCAAAATTCATGGATGATCAAGTCTCACTATATACAATGGTGTAGTAAAATGGCATCCCTTAAATAAAATGGCAAAACCAAAGTTTGTTTTTTGGATTTTTTGGAGGGAGGGATATTTTAAAGCTGTGATTGGTTGAATCTGTGGATACAGAATGTGCAGATATGGAGGGTTGACTATGATAACAAATATTCTTTCCATCCTTAATCATGAAAAAGAAGCTTGTGAGGAAACTCCTTCAGAAACTGGAAGTCTTGCTTAAGTAAAGTGAACAAAAATGAACACAAACTTGCACAAAGGAAATATAAGCAGACAATTAAAGATGCAAAGAAATAATTTTGAGAGCATGTTAGTAATGGCATCAAGGGCAACAATAAAGAATTATTTAAATATACCAGGGAGGGAATCGAATTAATGAATGGAAATGGAATTAAAGTCATTCTGGCGAGACTGCAAGGACAGATAGCCCATGCTTGCACTGATGCTTTCAGGAAGAAAGAATTGGAAAGCTGATCTGAATAGTTGTGACAAGAGGGGAAATTCTAGACTTTATTGACAAACTGAAAACAAATAAACAACCAGTATCAAACAGCATCTATTTCATAAATTATCAAGAACTCATATGTGATATATATAACTTAACTAAAATATATAATTTACCCATCAGACCAGCCTCTGTATTGCAAAGTGGCCAACATAACCTCAGTTTCTAAACAGGGCTCTAGATGGATTACAGGAAATTACATGAAGGCAAGTTTAACATCTCTTCCAGGTAAAAAGTCATGCTGAAATCTATGCTGAAAAGGTCAGCATAGATTCTGCAAAGATAAGTCTTATCTCACTAACCTGTTAGTGTTCCTTGGAAACATCATTAAATATATTTGTAGATGTGATCTGGTAAAAATTGTTTAAAGTGACACTCAAGAGGCTTTGAAGAGTTTCTTCACCAAAGACTCTTGAGACATGGGATAAAAGGAGGAGTCCTCTTCCAATTTGGAAACTGGTTAAACAACAGGAAGCAGGAAAAATGGTCAGTTTTTTGTAATATGAGCAGTGGGTACACCTCGGAATCTGTGGATCAGCTGCACCATGGTCAGATTTTCTCATGGCACCAAATGATTTAGCATGGTGAGGACAAAACTGGAATGAACTCTAAAAGGATGTCTCTAAACTGTGAGACTGGGCATTAAAATGGCAAATAAGATGCAGTGCATGTAAACTAATGCCTAACTGGAGCTTAAAAAAACAGGTCCAGATTTTACACATAGGCCATTTCCACACTACACTGTTAAAAGTGCTATTGCTCTACTTTCGACATTCTCTGGAATTCTGGGGTTTGTAGTTTAGGGAGGGGCCTCTAGAATCCTCAACCAGAGAGCTCTTGGGCCTCAATAAACTGCAAACCTCGGAATTCCACAGGTTGTCGAAAGGGGAATAACAGCACTATAACAGTGTAGTGGGGAAATGGCCTTAGACTGATGGGAGAAACTGACAGAAACTGACAAATGGAGAGTAGGGCTGTGCTGGATGTCTCAGTGAAAATATTGAACAAGAGTATGGCTGCTGGGGGGACAGAGGGAGAAGACACATTCCATGCTAGGCACTAACAGAAAAAGAATCAAACATGCTGGCTGTCGAGATTTGAAAACTGTCCAAAAAAAGAGGGACAGTTTTTCAAGTTCGGTACTTTGGCCCATTAGCTGCAGTTGGCCAACTGAGAGCAACTACTTTCTATTCTGATTACCTGACAACAGTGACTGGGGAAGAATAAAAAGGCAAGCCTCAGATTCTGTTATCTATTTTATAAAAAGGGTAGCAGCAGATAGGGGTTTCACTGCAGGCTTGTTCGCATAGTGAGCTCAACCAAAACAACAGTGATGGCCCAGGTAAACCCAGCTGTGCTTCTTCACCTTTGCATCCAGCCCCAACATCCTAACATGCTCTGCATTTCACTGGCAGGCAGAGCTGGAATCCCAGCAGCTGCTGACAGCCTCTTTCCTTTCACTGTGTTCGGGAGCCTTTGTAAGTGGATGTTTTAGATGCAGGAGCTTCTGTGTAAGGGAGTAAGTTACATACTATGACTCAGCACAGCTGACTTTTTTGCTCTAGTGGAGGGAGAATGTAGGAAGCCTTAAAACCTCTCTCGGAACACGTACATGCACATAAATTGGTCTCAGTGTGGGAGCTAAGGAGAGATTCCTGCTATGACACAGTGCTAGAGTTTTCAGAAATCTCAAGGCACTATGCAAATCTTTGAATCTAACCAGGCTACATCATTTCCCTCAGATAGTCCCAGAGAGAGAGAGAGAGAGAGCAAAGAAAAGCAGATGTCTGGGGAAATCTGACAAGAGAGTCCAAAGGGGTTCAGGTAACATTAATGTAGCTTTTACTAAATCGGTCCATGATGGTTTAATGGCAAGTTTTCAGACTGGACAGCACTCTTCTACCAACAGGAAAATGATGTGCAGCTTCCAGCTGGTTTTATTACCACATAGAAATCAGCAACTGGAGGTGGAGAGAGTTTATAGAAAACAGAAGCACAACACTTGTTTCTAGACAAACGCTTGCTCACGCTCACATGCATGAACATGAAAAAACAGCAGTGAAATGGGGCCAGGAACAGAGGCCACTTCTACACTACATTGTTACAGTGCTATTCTTCCACTTTCAACATCCTGTGGAATTCTGGGCTTTGTAGTTTGCTGAGGCTAAAGAGCTCTCTGGCTGAGAATTCTAAAGGGCCCTCCCTAAACTGCAAATCCCAGGATTCCATAGGATGTTGAAAGTGGAATAATAGCACTATACCAGTGTAGTGCAGAAATGGCCAGAGTGGTATTGGTAGCCTTAAGACTACTTAGCAGATAATTTGTGGGCCATTAAGTTGGGGGTTTAGCCCACACACTCCTTCCATATACAGCCTATAAAGATGGCACTTTGCTTCTACCAATACCAGCAATTACAGCCTAAATCCTACTTTTGTCTGACTAGAGTAGTGTGATATAGTGGTTTGAGCACTGGTCTATGGCCCTGGAGATTAGGGTTTGATTCCTCCATGGAAACCCACTGGGTGACCTTGGGCATATCACACACTCTCAGCTCCAGAAAACCCTGTAATAGGTTCTCCTTAGAGCCACTATCTCCTTAGAGCCACTATCTCCTTAGAGCCATTATCTCAAGTCAGATAATGACTTGAAGACACACAACAACAAGAGTAGATCCACTGATTCCATTAGATTTAGCTAATGTTTTGACTCACCATTCAACAATTGATTGAATAGGTCTACTTCAGCAGTTAATAACCAAGAGGGTGCCAGCCACAATGTATGTTAAGCCTCATTACATTATGAGGTGAAGAAGCAAGTTAACTTAGATTTCTGTGCACAGAATAGCATACAGGTGGACACATGATAAAGTCAGCAGATAGGTTCACTTACAGAGTATCTCTCTCTATTTGTTTTTCCCACTGTGTACCTTAGATCATAGGGTAGGAATCATGCAGCTCTCCATGTTTCATCAGATACCAACTCTTACCATTTTTTGCTATTAGCTATGCTGGCTAGCGTTTATAAGAGATACAGTGCAATAATATCTGGAGAGCCACGTGATTCCCACCCCTGCCTTAAATAGTATTCTGTCAAATGCAAGGACCTGTTGGGGTTTCTTTTTGTACCATAAGATGCCATGTACACCAAGGACCCATCCCCAAACCAGTTCCCTGCATGATGTTGGTCTACAACTCCTAGACCCCTTAGCCATGGTTGCTGGGTCTGTTGGGAGTTGTAGTCCAACTCATCTGAGATGTACAATGTCAGGGGAAGCTGGTATAGTTGACACAACAGCAGGTCTCAGGTGAGACTTTCATTAGTTCTGAGAAATACAAAAAGGATGTTGTGGAAAGGTTCAAAAAGAGAGCCTCAAAGAGGTAGTTCCCATCTTTACCATGGCTTTAATATTGTTCACCAAGCGAGTGCTACAGCAAGGACATAGGAAACAGGTACATGCACTTGCCTGTTCCCTCACCTCTCCCCAGTACACTCATAGAGATCAAAATACACCCTCTTCTTTCTCCTTTCATTTGTATAGAGGAATTGGTTGTTTCCTAGAGTTCCTCCGTCACGTCTGGAAGCTTTGTGGCTTTAAGGACTGATACTGAGCATGGCTAGCTGGTGTCTATGCCCACAATTCTCACTGTCTATTCTATGTGGCATTACTGGGGCCTCCTGGGTCTGTATGAGACCCAGATTTTTCTGTGAGGAAGAAATGGTCAGTCATTTGTCAAAGTGGCCAGGCTGTCTAGTAATTGCAGAATAAATCATCCAGTGATGCTGCCCGATGCTTGGCCAGGAGGAGAGTGGGAAGGCTCAGTAGAAAAAGCAAATGAAGGACAATGATGAGGGGCAGTGGAAGGTGAAAGTGAGAAGAAACCAGATGGGGGTAGGAAAGAGAAGGCTGTGCTAAATTCATTATGAGAGTACTAGGCATTCACTAAGCATTTGTTATGGATACTGCTCTACATGTGTTCCACACTCATTCTGAGTACATTCCAAATGCATACTATCCACATTCCAGGTGTATTGCCCATGCATCCTGAGTGCTTTCTTAAGGGGTTATATACACATTGGGCATTCTGAGTGCATTCAGCATGCATTCTGAGGACATTCTGCACGATTACATTCTGAGTTTATGGGTTTATTTTACACTTTTATACAGTCAATCTGAGTCCCTTTTGAGAGCTTTATATACTCGTTATGAATACATATGGCCAGAATACAAAGGTGTGGTTCTGCCTTATGCACACATTATAGACAGTGTGATGTATTCTAATTACACAGAGAATAAAGTCAAAACGATTGCATAATACTTTTCTTATAGGCTCATAATGCTTGTGTGACATAATTTCATTATTTATAAGTACAATAAGTGCATGATCACAGATACTGATTTAATTTTCTGTAGCTAATGACGCAGAAACAAAGAGCCTTGGAAGCCCCATGGTAAGAGAAGGGTATACAGAGCTTGAATAAGTCCCCTTACCTTTTTTTGCAATCCAGCTCCCAAAATACTTTAGCTAGTGTGGCCTGAGACCATGCTGGACAGGGGATTCTAGGAGCTGTCATCCAAAAGAGGGAACTTTTAAAGGCATGTCTTTAAAAGTGTTTTTATTGTGAAAGTACATTTATACAAGCCAGCTCTCGAATTCTGCTAGAAATTCAGCTCCCTATGGAATATGAGTGGGGGAGAGCCATACCAAGTTCTCCCAAGTGTGACAAAGGCAAAACAAAGGCGTACAACTTGCCCACTGGCATTTATCTTTGTCACAGGTCCAAAGAGGAAGCAGATCAAAGCAGAAGGAAGGCAGCCAGCCATCTAGGCCTGCAGCATGCCAATGGAAGCACCACAGGGATCTGAAAGCCCCAGAAAATATGAGCTGAGAGTAAGCAAACACACATAAATGCATGTGCCTCACAGCTCACAGACTGCACTGATTTAGGCTTGGGACTGGGATGGAAGGAGATGAAATGGAGACAATCTTGCCATAGCATTTGGTGATGCAGAGTTTTTGAAGGTTTTAAATATGTTGGTATGAAACTTTGTCTAATGGTAAGTTTTTCTGTTTCAAAACAATAATATAAAACATTAATATAAAATTATACGTGAAAGGACAGGATAGTGAGGAAGACATAGCAAAGCTTGGAAGATAAACTTCTAGATACAGGCATACTTCATTTAACAAATCCTCTGGCAAAGAACCTTCTTTTTACAAAGTCTTTTTATACCCATTCACACTTTCCCCCTTGTTCCCTGTCTAGCTTGAAGTTTATAAGCAGCATCGGCACTGAGACAATGGTGAAGAGGGGCTGGAGAAACATGGCATGTCTGCACTAAACAATGCAATAAAGATGAATTGGGAAAGAATGGGATCCTGCTGTAGCCAACCCTACTGTAGTTATGTGTGCCTGCCCACAAAAGGCAAGGTAAACAACAGCTGGACTGGATGGAGCTTGTGGTCTCTCCCACCTCTATGAGTCTAACTACACAAGAACAGCACAAACCAGCATTTGATCCCATGACTTATGATCTATAAGTCTGGCTACCAAAATCAAAATCACAAGAAAAATATAGGAACCTGTCCCTATTGTCTCCATTTTTTTTTTCTGCCTCTGGTACCAAATATGCTGTTAAAGAAGGAATGCCCAGGAAAACATCTACTTTGTTAACTGAAGTATATCTGTTCAGTGGGTCTTATCTTACCATGACGTCTGCATGCACAATCTCCATCTCATGTTGGAATCATGTTCCTGTATATAAAACGGGTCTGTGCATGCATCACCACTGTTAGGTATTATGGGATGCAAGCATTCACAATTTTATGCTAGGGTTCCTGGAACAGAATCCATGTTCACAGGGAAGGCCCACTGTATTTACTTATTTTCCCTGACTGTGATTGCAGCAGACATATGGGGTATGACTCAATATGTAATTTGAGAATGTGAGATTTTCTATGAAGTTTTTAATTTGCACATCTGTAGATACCAATTTGAAGACAGAGAGGGAGAGAAAGACAAATGGGACAAGTATGAGCAGATGATGCCTTTTGGAATCAGAGAAGCCAGAGAGAGGAGCAGGACTGTGGGTAGTAACCAAATACAGCATTTTCTGCCTCTCCGCCATAGCTAGCAGTAGAATTTGTAATACAACCATTCCCCAAACACAACTATATGTAAAATAGCTTAATTTTTGTAAGATCCAAAACGTGGCTCCCCGTGGCTCACAAAGTTCAGCTTGCAAAGTGTGGTATGATGTGAGATTTTTAGTGTGTGTTGTCTCCAAACGCACACAGCTTTGGATGGTTCAGAACTTTTTATTTCACAATGTGAGGACTGGGTACATGCCATAACTATCTCTAGGGCAGACTTTTCTTTTTTCTTTTCTTTTCAAGTAGACTGTCATGCTTTCTCTGCTGGTTGGGTAGTGGAAACACTCAGAGGCATACGGGTGGCCACTGCCTATAAAGGTAAAATGTGGATCCTCGTAGTCCTTGGCTCTTTTGGCTTCATCACTTTTAAACGTCTTAGGCTGAGATTCTTCTCTTTCCCCCTGTCCCCCCCTCATTCTGTTCCTGATGCAGCCAGTGACTTTGAAAGTGTCCTCTGAGCCTCACGTCCCATTGGCGGTGGGAGCTTGGGTTACAGCTGCCCGAGTGGATATTCAGTTTCCAGGGCTTGAGAGATGGGGGAACATTTCACAAGGCAAGAGGTACCAACTTTTTTTTTTAAAGAAAGCTTTCACACAGGAAAGGATACATTTTTGTTTTAAAAACCCAGATTGGGCTAGAGATTTAAAACTCCCTTTCATCTGTGTGCACTGGTCCTGATCTAGATCAGGGGTGAGTAGGTTTACCATAGAGTACAACAGAAAAGGATCTGAAATGGTTGAGCAGATACTTCATTGGGATGACAGGACTGGGTAGTATAAGATAGAAGAGGACCTCAAACTGTCATTTTTTTGTCACAGATTTTCAGATATTGATTAGTTATTATGTACCCATCAAGTTAGGGACACATGACAGGAAGAAGACAGGGCCCAATTATTTTGGAGTGGGGGGAGGTCCAGTACAAACTTGTAAATAGGGGCTTGTTTCTGCACACATGCCATGATAACCTGGCCCCATATAAATAATCTCTGAGTTCAGGGGACAAAACGTCCCTACTTTCATTATGAAACACTCTGTGTATATGTGTGTGTGTAAATGTTTCTGAAATTACACCATGGTGAACACTGGGTGTTTTTCTATCATACCCTCAAATCCCCCCCCCAAATTCCCCCCCCCATGTTTTTTGGTTAAGACAAGAGCCAAATTATCCTTCATCTAAAGTTGTAATGACATTGAGAATAAGTCTAGTGGACAAATGGAGCTATAAACATGTTATGAATAGACCAATTTATTCAGGCAAAAGCTTCATCCTTCTGGCTTTTTTCATTGCAAAACCACAAATTGTCTCCCTACAGTCCATCTTGCTTGTATGTTTTCAGGACAAAAGAACTAGGTGGCTTATCCTTTTTCACAAGAAGTTCAGCTCAAGGGGGAAAGGCATGAAGCAGGAAGAGACTGCTGTTGTTCTCAAAGGCAATGTTCCATTTGCTCTGCCCCATCGCTGTTGAGGTGATTTCTAAGGAATAAGAAGAGTCAACCCAGAATTCTTTCAACATTTTTGCTGATTGGTATTTGCTTTGGGGGATGAATAAAGCTGTATTTGGCCTTTCTCTTTTAGTTTTAAATACTTGTTATGATATTTTGTGTTCAGAGTGTATAAATTCTTTTTTGTGAAAGCCAGTGTTTGAGTGTTGGATGAAGACTCTGGGAGACCAGGGTTCACTTGGCCATGGCAACTCACTGTGTGACTTTGGGTAAGTCACACACTCTCAGCCTCAAATGAAGGCAAAGGCAAAACCTCTCTGAATAAATCTTGCTGAGAACTGACTTGAAGGCATACAGCACCAACAACTTCTATTTTATTTGTTTCAAAATTGCATTTTATACAATTTTGTGAACTGCCTGGGAGTGCTTTTTGACCAAAAGAGAGCATAAAAATAAACTATATCTGAATGTATGCCATGATGCACGGGTCACTCTGCTGCATTTATTTTTTCTCCTGAGCTTTCATAAAAAGGGCTCTGATAAAATAAAATGTTTTCCCAAAGGAGTTTCTGAGAAAATATAGAATGCTTTCTGAAGCAAACAGGGAGGGGAAAACCATTAAAAAAAAAATCTTGAACATATTTGAAAATCAATTCCCATTAAACCTTTTCCTCATCTTTTCAGCTTGCACAGTCTACTCGCACAGGCAATAATAGAGCTTGGGGAAAAAAATGTTTGGACTACAATTCCCAGAATACCCCAGCTGGCATGACTATTAGCATGGTCATTTCCTGAGTTACTCTCTGTTGAAATAAGAGGTCACAGATAACTCTCATTTACAATATGTGAATTAGCAGTCCAGCATCAAAAATCCCATTAGATCCTAGTTCTAATTTTGTAAAACAATAAACATTAAAAAGTGCAACACTATCAGGATAGTATTATAGAAATTATGTGTTGCTCCAATTTATGGCAACCCTAAGACATCCCTATGGAGCAAGCTTGTTTTCTGTTGCTCCAGAGACTAGGATGTGGAGCAATGGCTTCAAACTTCAGGAAAAGAGACGTGACAAGGGGGAGCGTGGTCTACAGTGCTTTCTTAGCAACAAAGGGGATTTAAACTGATTGGTTGCTGATTATAGAACCCCAGTTAGCCAGAGGGAGGGCCTAGGTGGGAGAGTCAGCATAATAGTTAAATAACTGAAACAGAATTTTGAAAGAGAGTTCTATCTGGGAGTGAGAAGAGAGAGACTGACAGTGAGAGAATTGGGGAAGTGTTTGCTGTTAAAACCTAAAAGTGGTTTGGTGTTTGATAACCATTAATTGCCAGCTACCTTTTTCCTTGTTTGTTTGTTCAATAAAATTTTTATTACATTTTTTTAAAGAGCAATCTCCACAAAGTGTCTCTTTGATCTGGATCAGTTACACATGCTACCACCAGTGACACATTCATTGGGACAAACCTGAAAATGCTTTGCCCTATATCTACAAGGGTGTGGATTTAAGGAAAGCAGAAGAGAGATATAAGCGTAGAGAGGGAGCCAGGGAGTGGTAAAAATATAGAAGGGTGCTGCTTCTCCAGGAAGGGAGAATTTAAAGCAGACCTGATCTGTCATAGCCCTGGCTTGGCCCAGATCTCCACGATTTGACAAGAGACTCCACCTAAACATTAGGAAGAACTTCCGAATGGTAAGAACGGTTTGACAGTAGAATATGCTGCCTCAGAGTGTGGTGGAGTCTCCTCCTTTGGTGGTTTTTAAACAGAGGCTGGACAACCATCTGTCAGAAACGCTTTGATTGTAAATTCCTGCATGGGGGTTGGACTGGATGGCCCTTGTGGTCTCTTCCAGCTCTATGATTTTATCACAGGGTTTTCTTGGAAGATGCACTTCTCCTTGGCTGTTTTTGTGGCTCTGGGGTCCTTGAACTACCCTTTTTCTCCCCCCTCAAAGAAATTTCTCTGACTCTTCTGGAAGCAATTCAAGAGGGGCAACCTTACATTGGTTGTCAGGACCCCCTGCCTTTTTTAACATCAACAAGTGCCTATTTTCCAAAACCTAAAATGAAACTTATAGCTACCTCCAGATTTATCTCTGCATTGCTTGGCAGTTTATGTAGCACCTGGAAGGTCCAAAAGGAAGAAAACTGTTCCCCTAACCTCCCAGAATTGCCCCTTAAGACCTACATAAATCCTGATCCCACCCTTACTTCTCCTCAAGATCTGGAGGTAAGACTCAGCCTTGTGTCCCGGCTGTTCAGGATGTTAGACTGATGTTGAGATGGACCCCAGGAAGGAAGCCATGTCTGTTTCTACCTTGGAATCCCCCTTCTACTCAGGCCTGCCTGAGCCCATCTCCGCCTGCAGCTTTAGAAGACAGGTAAAAAGTTTTTCTCCTGCATATCCTTTGAAGCTACAACCTGGTTTCTTTCTACATTTTCTCTTCTGAAAGACTTTTGTTTGGCAAGGAGACTGAGGTGGGAGGTTGCATTAATGTATTTGTAGCAAAATCATCTTGGCAAGGTTTTCTTCTGTGGGAAGGAACAGTAGTGAGGAGCATTGGATAAATTCAGGCATAAGATATTTACATTCTCAAATATTTCAGTATCTGATGAACAGAAATGGTCAGAACAAAGAGGAACAAAAGCTTCACCAGCCAAACTAGATAAATCTTAATGGAGCCTGGGGAAGTTCAATTGTACAGAATGCAAGAGGTTTCTATGTTCAGTCCTTGGCATCTCCAGGTAGAGCTGGAAAGACTCTTACCTGAAACCCTAGAGAGCCTCGGCCAGTCAGTGTAGACACAACTGAGCTAAAAGAACCAGTATAAAGCAGGTTCCCACATTCCCATGAGACAGAGTCTAACATCAGGGGGAAATATAGTCCGTCACAGAAAGTCACACACATCAGTTCTGGTATAAAACAGAGTCCCTTTGTTTTGATACTGCAGCTCCTAAATATCCTGCGGCCTGGAGGACTCTGAGAGTTATAGTCCAAAAAATAATTTTTTCCCTAATCTCTCAAAAATAAATAAATAAGGTGATGGCACTGAGAAGAATTCTCATATAAGAACATACCCTCCAGCATTTCAAATTTTCCCACTTTCATAGAATCATAGAATTGTAGAGTTGGAAGAGACCATAAGTGCCATCAGCTCCAACCCCATTCTGCCATGCAGGAATACAGCACCAAAGCATTCCTGAGAGATGGCCATCCAGCCTCTGTTTAAAAACCTCCAAAGGAGACCCCACTGCACTCGGAGGCAGTGTACACACATTAAAACCAATGGCCCCAGCAGATAGAAGGCATGCTCTTTAACATTTCACAGGTGAAAGCAGTACATGTGTGTGCAAGTAACATGAAAATATGGTCAAGATAGCAAAAGTTATTGATGAAGAAAAATTGTTTCAGCAATTTGCGATGCCTGAGCCGACTGGGAAAGGCAAAGCTCTGCTCCGCTCCCCTCCTTCCTCCTTGTTTTTTGAATGCAAACTACTTTTGTACAATGAACTCAATTTGCAGCAAGTGAGGTAAGCTGAGGGCAAAGGAAGAAAGTGGGAAAAGAGAGAAGCTGGGACACTTTTAAAAGCAGCTGAAAAAGTGGGACAACAAGGGATTAATCAGGACCATCCCTGCCAAAGCAGGACATCTGGAGAGTAATAGGTCCAGTTGGAGAGGAAGACAGTTTGATTTTAGTTGATCTGAGGCCTGCTCTCCAAGCTGAGAACAACCAGATGTCACCACTCTGCTCACTGCTTTGTGCCGCTGCCACAGATAACACGGTTTGTGGGTGCATCTGAGCTTGGGTTTGATAAAAGAGGACCCAGATTTGAAGTGTCCTCTAAACTGTGGGGCTGCTGGAACAGGCAGGCCCTCTAAAGAGACCATGATTTATTACATTGGTAGGTAAACGTAATTATTTAAAACATCTGGACCCACATGGTCCAGCACCATTCTTTAAAAACGATGAGCTGCTCTTCATGCCAGCCTTGACCAGCCTGCCAGGCCCTGTGCACCTGCTCAGAAACTCTCTAACCTCCCAAGAAAGCTGACCTGCAGGGGAAGGCTGGTGAATTCCAACTTCGATATTAGACAGTGGGCAAAGGGAATCCCAGGCTGCGTTTGGAGAGATGCGCATTTTAAAAGAAAATGGTCTCAAGCGGGTCTGTTTGTCCCGATCCAGGCCCCCTGCCCTTTCCTCTTTCAAGGACATCAGAACCATCCCGAGACCTAGCGCATCTCTTCCTGCATCCCCCCCGCCCCGCCGCCGGCCACAGCCAGGGATCCGCCGGCAGGACAGGAGAGGAGAGGAGAGGTCCGGGGCGCAGCTGCCGCGCACGACCACCCCACCCGCGGCCGCCTTCGCCGGCGACCTTGCGGGGCGGCTCGCGTTACCCATTCTCCCGGGCCATTAATAATGCAGGCCGGGCCGTGTCGTGCTCAATAGCTCGCTGCTAATTTGCTGTTCTCTCCTTTTGTGCGCTGGCCCGAACGAGACTTTAATGGATGTAATGATGAGAGGGGGGAAACCTGAGAGCCGGATCCCAACCCGGCCCGGCCGTCAGCTGTGCGGCTCGGGCGGAGGGACCGCCGCCGCCGCGACCCCCCCCCCGGCCCGCCCGCGCCTCCCGCTCGCCGCCCCATCGGGCCAGCCTTAGGTTTCCACACCGTCAGGGAAATTTGACGACGCCGTGCCGTCGCTCTCCCCACACGCCCGCCCGCCCGTCCTTTGGCTCTCACACCTTCTGCGATCGCCTCTTCCGAGGGCGCCCTGCTCCCTTCTCCTAGACCCCCGGCTCCGCGGGAAAAGGTCCAGGGGGCGATCCATAGTTGGAGCCAATTCCAATTCCGCACTAGCCTGTTATAGCGCGATGATTCCACTTTCAACATCCTCTGGCATCCTGGGGTTTGCAGTTTCGGGAGGGGCCGTCCGGCCCCTCCCGAAACTGCAAACCCCAGGATGCCAGAGGATGTTGAAAGTGGAATCATCGCGCTATAACAGGCTAGTGCGGAAATGGCAGGTGTACCTCTGGGGACAGCCCCTGCGGAGACAAGCGGCAAAGCCACCGAGAAAGCCAACCAGGCTCAAACTGAACTCGCCTTTCTCACCAATAGGGTAGACCCCCTCCCCACCACCACCTCTCCCGCATAACTTCTTAGGATTTCGAGCCCGGAAGTCGCTGCTGGTTCCAGGGCCGGCTTGGCGCCCTATCCAGCGGGTGGTAGCCGATCGCGCAACAGCTCTCCTGCGCCGAGGCAGAGCGGAGAGCGAGGCCCGCACCGTCCCAAGCCAAAGCGCGCAGGAAGGAGGCAAGGCCGCCGAGATGAGGGCCATTTCTGCACTACACTCTTATAGCGCGATTATTCCACTTTCAGCATCCTATGGAATCTGGGGTTTGCGGTTTCGGGGGGGGTAGCCGGCCCCTCCCAAAACGGCAAACCCCAGGATTCCATAGGATGTTGAAAGTGGAATAATTGCACTATAAGAGTGTAGTGTGGAAATGGCCGAGAAAATCCCACCATCGCCTCTGCCTCCCCTGCCCCCTGCCCATAAGCCAACCACAGTCCTAACAAAGTAGATGGGAAAGGACAGTTAATTCTTTAACACCTGGTATCTGTTGCCTGGAGCACTCTGAACACCTTAGAACGCTGCATTAATACTTGATATTCTTAACTGCCTCTGAGCATGTGCAGTGAGCTCCTCTCCCAAAATCAGGAATCTAGCAGCAGCTGCTGGCTCCGATGTCAGGGGGGTGGCAAATCTGCTCTGGATTTTAGTCCAGCCTTTAAGGACCTGCCCAAGATAATGAACCCATCTGGGGCACGTGGTCGAGGACCTTGGACAGATCAGTTCAGAGCAAATTCCCTGCTTCAGTGGCATGGAAGCAACCAGGCACCACTGCAGGAACTGCCATTCACTTCCTCCCGCACAGATCTGGACTTCAGGGTCAGAAATTGTGGGTTCCATGCAGATTTATGCCCAGCCACTTCTCTGTGAACTCAGTGAAACTTACCTCTGTGAGGGGAATCACACTAAGAATGTTTAAATGAAAGCATAGTACAGATCCTACTAGCTAGCGTAGTCAGGGGAGCAATTGTCTGAAAACATATGAAGGGACCCACAGATGCCCACCCCGATCTATAGAACCATGATCTACACAAACTACCAATAAATAAATAAATAAATAAATATTGACTTCTCCTAAAGAACTCTGCAAGCTGTAATTTGCAATTACAGGTTCTCCACTTTCATTTGATTATTTGCACGTTTCTCTAATGCTTCCCCTCCATCTCAACCCCAGGCACTTCTTTTCCAGGGGAACCTTCACTGTCAGCAGCTCCAATCAGGCCATGCAGCCCTTTAAAAACCTGCCTCCAGTCCTTCTCTTCCTCCACCAGCCTGGCCAGCTAAGGATGGCTCCCAGCTTGATTCTTCAGCACCACAAGCCCTCTCCTGATGCCCCTACCCACCCACCCAAGGAAGGAGATGGGCAAGAGGAAAGAAGTACATGCCGACCCACCTCCTTTCTCTCTTCTTTTCCTGATCTGGTTTGGACCCTGGGTGCCTGCTCTCCCCACCATGCCTCTGCCCCCTTCCCACAGACACAGACACAGACACAGACACACACAGACATTTTGATATTTGTGATTTTTCCACTTGCAGGAGTCTTGCATCCCTAACTCCAGTGAATGTGGGAGGCTGACTATATCATCACACACAGTGCTGAATCATACACATGATAGCAGTTTTCACTCCGCTGTACAGGCCCCTGATCTGTTTCTTGAACTTGGTTTCTGCTTCTCAGGTGTTCCTCCCATCATGCAATCAAGGGCTAAAGCATAGCCCTCTTGCGATGCCATTTCATGGACAGCAGGGTGGGAATGGGGAAATCTTTTTTGAACCACAACTCCTATGCACAGTGGCCATGCTTTCTGGAGTGTTGTGGGAGTTGCAGGGCAAAAGAAGAACTTTGCTTTGCTTTGTTTCCCAATAAGAGAGATGCTTGCCAGGTACTGTGGATTAGGGAGCAAACTCTTCTCAGCCTAATTCTTGGGGGGATGACAGCAAGGCCACTAAACTAATACAGAGAAGATTTCTCTCATCCTAAGCTGAAGAAATTGGCTCCAGCTAATATGCAGCGATAGGCATGCCTTGCCTCTAATAGCTGCTGGCATCTAGTTGATTTATAGCTGATGCTGGAGCTCATTTCTTAGGAGCCCTTTGCAAGTGCTTGTAAATACTCTCCATCTTGTTCAGGAGCTGCATCTTGCAATGCTGCTTGCCATTATGACATCGGGTCACTTCAAACACTATTATATTTTGAGACTAAGACACTGAATGACATTAAAACAGGAAAATGTTTGAAATCAAAACATGGAAGCACCATTCCTGGAAAGGAATTGGTGGAAAGGAAGGTTTCGGTCAGAAATTGGGTGCTCACACCACTCAATTTCCTAAAAAGATCTACAAAAGCTCATGCTGTAATGCATTTTGTTAGTTTTTGGGGTGCCCCAAGACTCTTGCTGGGTTTTGCTGCAATATACCAGGGGAAGGGCATCAGACAGTCCTCCCAGTGTTGCTAGTCTGCAACTCCCATCAACCCTTGCCAACATAGCCAGTGATGAGGGATGCTGGAGTTGAAGTCCAACAACATCTGGAAGCCCACATAATTCCCACATCTGCAATAGACTAACATGGCTGCAGCTCTTTGGATTTGCCAGGTTCCAAAGCCCTTGATCATTCGGCATAGGTGAAAATCTTCACATCTTTTTTTTCTTCAAATTGCATTCTCTGAATAATTTTCTGCAACTGGGCAAGGTGGGTGCTATCTTCTGAAGAATTGGGATCCCATCAACATGAGTCTTTATTTTATGGGGTTTTATGGAACTAGGGATGCCTAAAATAAGCACAATGGGTTAAATAGTTGAAGGCAATTGAATGTTTGGTAGCACTTAAAACCCAAATGGGGTCTGTATGCATGCATTATACATGACTGCAAATCAAATGGAGCTCTCCAGCTCCCACTAACCCCAACAATCAGCCAGCACTGCCAATGGTAAAGGACTTTAGGACCTACAAATCAACAGCAGTTGGAAAACCACACTGCCCACGCTGATGTATGAAGAGTCCTGCAGGACTGGACCAAAAGACCAGCATCCTGGTTCTTGCTGTTTCTTGGGAAGCTCAGAAGCAAGACATAAGTATAAGAGCACCCTCTCCCACTGTTGCTCTCCAGAGCGTACCCACTGTGAGCTGTAGCCACTGACAGCTTTATTCTCGGCAACCACGTCCGATTTCCTTTTCAAGCTACTGTAGCTGGTTGGCCTTCACAGGATCTCAAGCAAATTTATGGGGTGATGCCCTTCCCCAAATGGCACAAAAAGCTATGGATGCAATATATCCTCCTCCTCTTCCTGTACTCCAGCAGCTGATGGTGCAAAATGAATCTTGTTTGTTTCTGCCCAATGTTGAAAACATCCTCAAGGGTGTACAAGGTTTTAGTGCCCTCTAGTGTCTAGAAAGAGGGAAGCTTCTTTCCCTACATGCATTAAAACCAATGGCTCTGGCAGATGGAAGGTATACCCCCAAGATTTTACAGATGAAAAGCGGAAGATGCGAGGCCGAGCAACCTCAGAGTGTGGCCAAGACAGCAGAGGTTAATAATGAGGAAGAACAGATAAGCTAGGAGAAGTTGCATCAGTTTTGCCTGAGCCTCCTGGGAAGGACAACATTCTGCCTCCTCCTCTCTTCTCCCTGTCTTGAGTTAACTGAACCTATTGCCACACTACACTGTTATAGCGCTATTATGCCACCTTCAACATCCTATGGAATCCTGGGACTTGCAGTTTAGGGAGGGGCATTTAGAATTCTCAGCCAGAGAGCTCTTTGACCTCAGTAACTACAAACCCTGGAATTCCACAGGATGTTGAAAATTGAATAATAGCACTATAACAGTGTAGAGCAGAAATAGCCTGAGTGCAAACTAATTTTGCACTTTGAACTCAGTTTGCAGCAACTGAAGAAAGCTGGGGACAAAAGAGGAAGGTGGGGGAGAAGAGAGAATCTAAGGCACTTTTAAAACACCTGAAAAAGTGGGACAACAAAAAGCGTGTTTGTGCCCCTGGGCATCTTTGCTCCATAACAGGCTGAAGACTGGACCAGCCCTTCCATTAGTCAGGATAAAACAACCACTTCAGGAGTCAGATGCTTGGGAGACAACAGTAACAGTTACCTAGCAATTCCTCTTGGGCACCCCGGCCCACCAGCCATTTTTAAAAATCTTGTAAGACAGAGCTGAGTGTGCCCTACAGGCTATCCTGCTCCCACC
Source organism: Ctenosaura bakeri (assembly GCA_948474755.1). Classification (NCBI taxonomy): domain Eukaryota; kingdom Metazoa; phylum Chordata; class Lepidosauria; order Squamata; family Iguanidae; genus Ctenosaura; species Ctenosaura bakeri. The sequence goes on from CAOLHI010004543.1 coordinate 82,015, forward strand.
AACTAGCCTGTTGCCTCTCTATGTTGTTGCCCCCCCCCCATTATCAGAAGTAAATTTCAAGGGGGTTGGACTGGATGGTCCTTGTGGTCTCTTCCAACTCTACAATTCTATGAACTACAAGCGCAGTTGTTTTCTATATGTGGGATGGAGCAGGGAGCCACTTTGACCCTTCTCTCAGGCAGCAATTTGTTCTAAGGCACCTTTGTGCATCTAGAGTGACATCAGCTTTCCACACACATGGTTGGATGCAGTAGCTAGTATCTGCTCAAGGCCCAGACAAGAAAAGACAGGTATATTTTCTTTAAGATGCCACTTACATTGAACAATAGAGACCGCAAAACTTAACTGGATATTGCATTTCCTAGTTATAGGAATGACAATGATTGAAATCAGAGATCAGAAAAGTTAACTTTTAGACTATAGTTCCCAGAATCTCTCAGCCAGCCCAAAAACCAGCTTTTCGAAGCTGTTACCTGAACATATGGATAATTCATTGCCTTCACTGGTAGATCACAGTCCACGTGCCCAGATCTAGGATTACAAGGCAAGACATCTGCATATAGCTTGCTGAGTTTCCAGGTCCACCCCATTATGCTGTACCTATTTAAGGGGAGGATGATCAGCTGCCTCATGCTGAGGGAGAACACAGGTCCATCCATCTTGCAAAAGTAATGCCTGTTCTGAATGCTGCCAGCTCTCCATGTGCTTCAGCAGGGCTCCCCCCCAACAGGCTAGTCACACAAGAGCTCCTAACTGGGGTGCCAGGGATATAGCTTGGGGCCTTCCACTTGGCATGCTTTGGCTGTCCTCTCCTCTTCCCTGACAAGGAACGCTTTATTTCACACAGCCCACTACGAGTGGTTTTCTCAGCTTCCTTTCCACTGTAGGCATCAATGACAGAACAAAATGCAGTTTGAAACGTACTTGTATCCAATCCAGTTTTTTTAATCAATTGCTGGACATTGCAAAAAGGCTGATATATGTTCATCTTCAGACCGTCCTCTGGTTTTTGTGTATGTCACCTGTTACAAACACAAAATGCATTTTATCTGAAGCGCAGTTTTAGTTCTTCATTCACTATTTTTTCCTATGAAGTTACAAACATGTGGCAATGCCTCCCCATATTTTAATCTCCCCTCCCTGTAGCTTAGTGGTTCTTTGATCACTATTAGTTTGTGCTCTTCTACTCAATTCATGAGTAAGTCAGAGTCATGTAGTGTCTTGAGTGTTAGAATAGGACTCTGGGGGATCTGAACCCTGACTCATCCATGAAACCCACTGGGTGACCTTTGGCATGTCACATTCTCTCAGCCTCAGAAGAAGGTAATGGCAAATCTCCCTCTCAACAAATGTCACCAAGAAAACCCTGTGATAGGATTGCCTTAGATTCACCCTAAATTGGAAATGATTGGAAGGCAGAAAACAACTGAAAGAATTTGTTCTCCTTTTCTTTCATCATGGATGTCTGCAACAGGTTTCTGGTGAGAATGACAGGTTAGAGAAGAGCCTTATTAATATCATCCACAGCTCTGGGCTTCTTTTCTTTTGCTTCAGAAGGGCAGATATAAGAAGATAGACATATATAGACACACCTATATTGCTCTGTGATTAAATTGAGATGGAATCCTATCAAGACATGCCCAGCAAGTCCCTTTCTGCATTATCTGACCACCTACTCCTCTGATATTTTTCCCCATCCTTCCTCATGGACCCTTGTCCTGTAAAAAGGACAAAGAAAGGAATGGGGAAAGACAAACTTAAAACTGACAAAGTTTTCCTCTAATCCTAGTCTGTTTTACTAAGTGCAAGTGGGCTATGTGTGAAAGAAACCGTAGTAGCATGGGTGGGCAGAAGGATGTGCAGAAAGATGGGTTTCTCTCTTTCAGAATGTCATATCAGCCAAATTAGTACAGGACTGCATCCAAATCTCATAAACTAAACAACGCTGGCCAGCATCCACAAAAGACAATGTTGGGGGATATTATCTATGCTAATGGGGAGGGATACGGTGACACTGAAAGCAGGAAATGCTTAATGCAAATTGTGTCAATGAGCACCAATGGAAGTATGGTAAGATTAGGTAAAAGAACTTCAAAAGTCCCATGGAATCCATAATTTCAGCCCAATACCTGTGTTTTTATTAGTAATTTCATGTATCTAGTAAGCACTGGATTGTTAACAGTACTATGTCATGTCATACTAATCCTTCTGTTGTGAGGATGAGTAACTTTATCCTCCAAAGGTTGTTGGATTGCAACTCCAGTCATCCCTCATCACTAGATAGATAGGCAATGGCTGATGGATTCTAAGGGCTTATGGAATCTTAACAACATCTGGAGGGCTATACATTCCCCACTTCCGTTAATCTCCTGCTTGTATTTCTCCGAGGAGCTTTTGAGGACATAACCCTGACCTCTGCCTTGAGTTAGTGCTTCAGATAGAGAAACATGCTACTCCTTCCTCCTCTTGGTAAGTGTTTTTTCTCTAGTATTTCCTCTATCCTCATCATTCTCTTGGCCCCGTCTTTAGGACTCATTTTGATCTGTTCTCATCAATGGACTGGACCAAATCAAATAGCTCCCATCCAGGCACTTGAAAATTCTTCTCATGGTGAGTACATGCCAAATATTCCAGGGACTCTGAGACTTCCATGAGTCTGCAGTCCTACAAGATGCACATAACTAGGTAGAATACTAACCTCAGGCCATATCACAGGTTACCTATGACTGGCATCCCAAAATTAAGAAACATCCACAGAGTGAAAACACACTAAATTCTACAACATTTCAAAATTTGACAAAACTCCAAAGACTTTGGGCCTTTCCACACTACACTGTTATAGTGCAATTATTCCACTTTCAACATCCTGTGGAATCCTGGGTTTGCCATTTAGGGAGGGACCTTTAGAATTCTCAGCCAGAGAGATCTTTGGCCTCCCTAGACTACAAACTCCAGGATTCCAAAGGATGATGAAAGTAGAATAATAGCACTATAACAGTGTAGTACAGAGGGCCCTTAGTTTCTGTCTGGGGACTCAGCATTTAGCATGAAATTTCAGTAGTTTTGATTAGTTAAATGAATGGAGTTAACAATAAAATCTAGTGCATCTTACAGCATTGGTCCAAGAGGTTTTACTATTTGCAGCAGAACAAGAAAGGCATTCAACCATCTATTTTCCCACAGTCGGATAACACTTAAAGTTAACAAAGTCAATTTGGCACATGCAGCTTTGCACCATGGAACTGAGTTTAGGAGATTACTTGTGTTAATGGCATTCTTTCCTGATGTAGTTTGTTACTGCAGATTTGTTTTAACTGTTCTTCACAAAGGTGTACCTTATTTTAGAACATTTCACTAATAACAGCACTTTTCAATTATCTAGTGCTGTACTATATTGCTGGCCAGAATCCTCTACGGCAATTATGAATGGGCAACCTAGAGTTACGCACTCATGACTATTACATATTCACAATCCCTACATAGGCCTAGAGCTCTTGCACACTTAATAAATGATAGTGTCAGTATGCTGTTAGGCTTTTATATGCACTGGTAAGTGAAAAAAGGCTGTGATCTTATCTCCCATATTAAGAAGCTATTCACTTTATAGCTAGAACCCACCGTATTAGCAAGGCATGCCTGTATAATCACTCTGTTAACACTTGTTAATTGTCAGTGAAAACCATGCTTTGAGAGTTTTAAAAATACCTGTCTTGCTACCATCAGTTCATACTGCCATTAGCACAATAAGGGCCTTTTCACACTACGTAGTTATAGCGCTGTGATTCCACTCTAATTGCCATGGCTGCCTGCTATGGGATCTTGGGGTTTATAGTCTGGTTGGAGGCACCTGAGGAGTTCTCAAGCTGAGGATTCTCAAAGTCCATCCCAGGATTCCATAGGATGTTGCCATGGCATTTAAAAGTAGAATCATAACACTATAATTGCATGGTGCAAAAGGGCCCTAAAGTTGGGACAAATCAGTACTGGTCTACTTGATCCGATGTTTGTCCCAGTCATTTCACTTATCTTCATGCTGTTTGTTCCTTTTTCTTTTTCTTTTTTTTAATGGTTTCAATTTGAAATTTGCAGGGCCACTTCAAGGGCATGTGTGGTGGAAAGAATGAATCAAAATATTTTAGAATAAACAAGAAGTGCCTATTTTTACTGCATGCACTCCCAACTGCTGAAACAGGAAACCTGCTCACTACGAAAGTCATCACTATGACAGGCCCTTAGTGAGGAGATCCCATCAAATGATGCATCATTCAGGGGGAAATGCTCATAACATTACTGAGCCTACTTTTATTGGTGTAGGGAGCACCAGAAGCAATGTCAGCTGGGGGATAGGATTGATTTACATGGCTCAGGTGCAGCTTGGCTGAGTCTCCAGGCAAAGTCCCAGGTTGCAGCTCCCACTCCCTCATTAAAGAGCCGCAAATACCTCCCTCGCCAAGCTGCCTATATTTAGCATCCCTCATGGATGCCGGACACATTCCCAGCCTCTCTCAGCCCTAGTTAATCTTCCTCCTGGGAGCCTGCAGTCAAAAGCTGCTCTTTTGTTTACTGCCCTACATTTACTCATCATCTATCTCAGTGACATCACAGGAAGGCTCATCAGCACAAGCAGTGAGAGATGTCATCACTGTCATGGCATTATGACCTCACCAGGTAGGAGAGCCAATGGAAGATGAGAAGAGCAGAGCAGGCTTCAAAGTTATGCGCATAAATTCTTTGCAGGATTACTATGAGTGACACAAGATACCAGAAACAGGGTGAGAATGAAGGGGTATGGGGATGGGGGAAATCTAGAATTCTTGCCCTTCTAGCAGCTGGGAATCACTCCCTCCTGGAATTTCCCATTTCTCCCTCTCTTGCCAATCTCATTTTAGTCAAAAACCAGAAGGCATGCAAAAAAGCAAAGGGTAAAAAGGGGGAAAGGAGAGATACAAGGGCCATTTCCACACTACACTGTCAGAGTGCCATTATTCCACTTTCAACATCCTGTGGAATCCTGGGGTTTGCAGTTTAGGGAGAGGCCTTCAGAATTCTCAGCTAGAGAGTTCTTTGGCCTCAGTAAACTACAAACCCCAGAATTCCACAGGATGTTGGAAGTGGAACAATTGCACTGTAACAGTGTAGTGTGGAAAGGGTCAATATCTGCTTCTAGACTATATCCTTTTCTTTATTTCTTATTGGTATCCTTTGATTGTTCATTTTTTACAGATGGTCCAGATGGCACGGCTGCTGGATAATCACAGTATTGCTGTGTTAGCTGTTTGTCCTCCCTTGTTTTCCCCCGCCCAGACCTGATTTCTGGACAAAGTTTGTGCAATAAACATCACCACAGTGCTGCTGGGGACAGGGAAAAGTGTGACTAAGGTTTTTCAGGGCTCCTGTGTTTTCAATTAATCATTTACAGGGTCTGCCTGTTTTGTTACTGCCTGCTCAGTGTGGCTAGTGAATCAGTGATTAGTTTCCCCCTAATCTATCCACTTCAGTCTCTTATGAGAAAGAATTTTAGTTATCGACTTTCCTGCTTTGAAAATATACTCAATGGAAGACAAGTATAGAATTATAGAGCTGGAAGAGACCACAAGGACCGTTGGGTCCAGCCCCCTTCTGCCATGCAGGAATCCACTATCAAAGCATTCCTGATAGACTGCCATCCAGTGTCTGTTTGAAAACCTCCAAAGAAAAAGGCTCCATCACACTCCAAGGCAGCATATTCCACTGTCAAACTGCTTTTACCATCAGGAAGTTCTTCCTAATGTTCCTGACTCTTGGCCAGTATTGAGACCAACTGAGCCAGAGCCACTAGCTCAGGGGTTTCCAGAGCAGATACCCCAATCACACAAATCCTCCTCGTTAAAAAAAGGGAGGGAGCAAACAAGCACAGAACATACTTTCATCCTTACTTACACCTTGTATCAGAGGAAATTTCTGTGGATGAATCAGAAGTTCTCATCTACTTTCTATGTGTATATGCTTTCAGATCACCTGTTGACTTATGGCAACCCCATGGATTTCATGGGGTTTTCCTAGGCAAGGGATACATACAGGTGATTTGCCATTTCCTATGTATAACAACCATTTATTTATGAATCTTCCTTAGCCCATTAACTAAAAGGATGTTCTAGCAGCCCCTGCACAAATGTAAACCCCAACTCACCAACACCACGGTGCAAGAACTGTTTCTGCTGCCTCATCACATTTGTACTATCAAAACTGTCATCTCCTCATTCTCACCAAGACTGCCCAAGACTACAGCCATTTAAACATTTAATAAACAGTTAATGCACTCCAATTTTCCCCACATTGTTCCAATTGCACATTATCAGTTTTCAAACTGTACAATTCTTTTTCTTTCTCCTGAATTGTACATGTTGTGTTGAACTCAACACTAAAAGAACCCACATGGCTTAAAATTCATGTGGCAAAAAAGGCTCCTAATAAGGCTGTGCTTTTATTAATTTTTTAATGACATTTGTTGCCATGATTGAGTTTTCTCCAGAGTGTCAATTATTATTCCTTTTCATATTATTAATCAATTAGACCTTCCAGAAAGAATCAACCAGCAGGGGAAAATGACTTTCCCCCATGTCCAGGGCACCAGGTGTCCCCCCGCTTGCTTCTTGCATTCCTCATAGGATGATGGAATAAGGAAAAACACAGCCATTTTCCATTTCACCCTGATAGTCAGCACAGACCTTTAGCAGACCTACTTAGAAAGAAGTCTCATAGGATTCAACAGACCAGGGTGGACAACTTGGGAAGGTCCAGAGGCAAATGTTTTACCCATAGGGATGTCCACAGATTGCACCAGGCCTAGAAATCTATAGGCAACAACTAGAAAAGGTCAAAGTTCACTTTTTAATTTGGAGAGGCAGGTATAGGTATATGTACTCTGTATCTGGAATCTAAATACCCTAAACAAGGCACCAGACCTCATCTGACCTTGGAAGCTAAACAGGGTCAGCAGTGGTTAGCATTTGGATGGGAGACCACCAATGAATACCAGCTGCTGTAGGCTTTATTTCAGAGGAAGGAACCGGCAAGCCCACCTCTCAGTATTCCTTGCCTAAGAAAACCCTATGAAATTAATGAGATTCCCATAAGTCGAGAGGCGCCTTGAAGGCACATACCCTTACACACATAAGTATTGTCTGCCGTATTCTCGTACAAAACTAATTTTGGGGGGCCTCCAGGAACAGATTTTCTCCTTTTAAAAACATCTCTGGCAGGGGATCATTGTAGGGACTACAGGAAGGTACTGATGGGCCACCAAAACAGACTTATTGAGGGGAGGAACTGTGTGCTGTCCATGAACCACAATCTTCCCATTGCTTCAATAGAACAAGTCAGACTTATGCCCACAGAAGAGGGTACAGAAATCTCCCAGAGGCATACCCTCGAAATGTCCTGGATTGGCTAGCACAGACCTGATTAATCTTCTGTTGATTCATTTCTAAAATTCTTTTAGAACAGTTCTTAAAATGTCCTGGTTTCTCTTTCCTCCTCTCACTTTCGTCCCGTTGTTCTCGGCTTACTTCCATCACTGTAAACTGAGACCAAAGTGCAAAAGTAGTTTGCACTCAACTCAGCAAAGGGGAGAGGAGTCAGGGCAGGGAGCAGAATCTTTCCATTCCCAGTAGGTTCAGGCAGAAGCAAACTGCTGAAGAGCTTGTGTATTCTTTCTAATAACTTTTGCCATCTTGACCACACACTGATGTTACGTGGCCAGCTTAGTCTCATTTTTCATATATGAAATGTTGGAGGGTATGTAAAGGGAAGGGGAGAAATGGCAATAAGGCCCCAGCTCGACATCCCTTTCTGACTGCCTGGATCCTGCTTGGAATAGTAAATGAGTAGAAATAAAGGAAGAGATTTGTCTCTCATTTCCCCTCTGTCAGATGAAGATTTACCTTATAATCTTAGGCATGCATATTTAGAAGTAAATCCCAAGATGTTCAATGGGGTTTACTCTCTAGTAAGCCTGTTGAGGATTGCAATCATTCATCAGAATCCCATTGGAACACTGTGCCAGTCTAGAAATTGTTGCTTAAGCAGTTTCTCTTTCTCTTTCTCAGTGGATGTGTAAGTGCAGCTAATCATTCTGCAATAACACCTAGGCCCTTTCTGCACCTTACCTTCTTCCAGCGCTGGGGTGTGGGGATCGCGTGAGCAGCCTCCGGTGAGAGGCTCTCACATCCGGGGTCCTTCGGCTCCATACAAGCTGCCTGCTTGTGCGAGAGCCCCACCTCTTCCTTCCGCAGCACAGCCTGGGACTTTCCCAGGCTACGCTGGGGCAGGAAGCTCGACTGGTGCGGCTCTGAAGGCTCCACACGCCAGGTAAGTGCGCGTGGGGCCCGGGAACAATGCGCAATCGTGCACCATTTTCAGCTTCTAGCTGAAAATGAAAAGGCGCGCAGTCGGCACCTGCCAGCCCCTGGAGTGTCACACGATTGTGAGTGTGTTGTGCAGATTGCTCCTCACAATTGTGCGACGCTCCAGGTGCCCTTTCGCATGGAAAATGCCGTGTGAAAAGGGCCCTAGTCAATGGTTGCCCAATGGCTGAGACCAAGGCCATGGCCCTATTGCCCAACATAGGATCACACACAATTAAGCCAGTGTTTATTTATGCTTCACTAAAAGTGTAGAGGATCTTGGCCATAGATCAGAAATGGGCAAGATGTGGCTTGTGAGTTGTGCATACCCCCAGGTCATTTTTGTGTTTCCCTGGAATAAAGAAAAATGCTCCCAAATGATGCCAATTCTTAGATTCGGAACATGTGGATTCGCTTTCTTTCCATATTGGGAAAGGAGTTTGTTGGGAAGGGAGGACAGTACTTAGGCATGCCACTTTTTGGAAGGCTATGACTCCCACAATCATAGATTTGGGCGGGCAGGACCAAAAGGGTCACTACTCCAACTCCCTGCCATGCAAGAATACATATTACAAGACTCCTGAAAGATTCCCATCCAACCTCTGTTTAAAGATCTCCAAAGACAGAGAGGCACGCAATTCCACTATCAAATAGCTCTTCCTAGTTGGAATCTCCTTTCTTGTATTCTGAAACACAGTTCTGAGTATTAATAGTTCTACTCGGAAGTGCCTTTGCTGAGGTATGGTACAGAGGCCAGCACATGGGATGTATTAGCATTAAAACCTCATGGCCAACACCCTGCCAGAGCCACTGCTGTTTGCTTCCCTGCTATCGTAGAGGCCCCAATGATCACTCAAGTCAAACGTGGGTCAGTGATTACCAGCAGCAAAGGGAGCAGTTTCAAACACATTTTATATCAGTCTCTCCCAAGGTAGAGTCCTCTAACTGTTTTGAACTGTGGCAATTTCCATACTACACTGCTATAGTGCTATTATTCCACTGTCAATCTCCTGTGGAATTCTGGGGTTTGTAGTTTAGAGGCCAAAAACAGCTCTTTGGCTGGGAATACTAAATGCCACTCCGTAAACTGCAAACCCCAGGATTCCATAGGATGTTGAAAGTGGAATAATAGCACTATAACAGTGTAGGGCAAAAGGCTCTTAAACTCCCATCTTCCTCAACTACAATGGTGAGGGATAATGGATGCTGAAGTCCAAATCATTTGAGGGTGTAAGATGGAGGAAGGATGCTTCTCATATAGGAGGTGCAGATGGGAAAGAACATTTGTATCTTCATAGTTACACAGAAAAGAGGTTTTATTGCCCAGGTGACAGCATGATTGGAAAAGCTGTCCAAAACAGCCTGTTTTCTTCTCCTTCACAATTTGTAAAATCTCCATAGAAACCTGTAGACAGAAGGTATACCACAGACTAATGACTGGTCAATTTTACTTAGCACCTGCTGCTAGCTAGGAATCTTGCAATGAATGACAGACTAAATGAGTCTTGTTCTATGTTGGCAGGACAATGCAAAAGTGCTGATTTGATCCAGATTAGCTCCCAAGTTCATAGTCTTCTCTTGTCAAATTAAACATATGAACACACACACACACACGCTGGTGGCTTAATGCTAGATGAAACCATGGGTGGAGCATGCCATAATGGAATTGGCCTGGATAAGGAAAAATAAAACTGCCTGGATGAGTAACAGGGATGGCGTCTTTCTCAATGAGATAGTTTCGGAAAGACTTAGGTCTTGGCTTACCTCATTACTGAGGAGGATGGGGAAGAGCCAGAGCTCTCTCTGCCCACATACCAATCACCCAGCACTATTTACAGGCTGCAAAGTTTGGGATTCTTGAGCTACTTTGGCCTGCCCCAATTGCTGGCCCATGTCCCTCCTGTGATGCAAAGCTGCAGAGCCTGAGATTCAAGAAAGGTGAATGGAAGGCCAGCAGGCTGACTGGAGCCAGAATTCACCCTAAACTTCCATTTCTGCTTGGGATTATTAATAACTAGAGAATATGGGCTATGTTTTTGACTCTGAATTAGCAATCTTGCTTCCAAGCAGGCAAGAATCTTTGGCTGTTTTCCTTCAAAGTTAATAATTTTATAGAATGAAAAATAGTAAGGTCATAATTAAGCCAACAGTCACATCTCCCAAATGGTAAACCCCACCTCCCATCAGGGGTGTGTGATCACTTTGGAATGAGAGAAAAATTGAGGTGCATTGAGAGTCAAGCAGTTCAATTTTTATTTGTACTCAGATGAATGCCTTAAATATATGCTAGGTAAGACATACCCTCCAACATTTCACAGAAGAAAACCAGGACACATGAAAGAAGTTATTAATAAGGAAGAAAAGGCAATCCAGGAGAGGCTGCAGCAGTTTGCTTTTGCCTGAGTCTACAGAGAAGGACAAGATTCTGATCCTTCCTCACCTTCTGCTGCTCTGAGTTAATTGAGTGCAAACTACTTTTCCACTTTGAACTCAGTTTGCAGCAACTGAAATAAGCAGAAGACAAAGGGGGAAAGTGGGAGGAACAGAAAGAAAATGGGACATTTTAAAAGCAGCTGAAAAAGAGGGAAATCAGAGGAATAACTGGAATTGCTGGTGGGCATAATATGCATGGCTTTTGTTTTCATTACTTTGTCATAATCATTCACCTCTTCTTCAGAGAAGCCTCCTCCAACACACACACACACACACACCAGGAAACAACACATTGATTGCAGTGTTTGCTGTTATTGGTGACTATTTTGTTTTCCAAGATACCCAGCAAATAACTGAGGCATTTTGTTGTGGAGGCAGAAATGGTGCCACCAATAGATGCCATCATTTTTTTGCTGTGGCTATCACCTTTCACAGGCAAAGAATTCCCTCTGTTCCAAAATTACTTGGAAGCAGGCAACATCCAAGGCATTTTTGGGAGGCCATATGGCATTCAAAGGAGTAGCTGCTATAATCCACTCCAATGGCAGCCACCGTTATAAATTATTTTAAAAGTTAAAGAAAACCAAAATGACTATCACAAGATGGAAGCAACATTAAAAATGAATTCAAAAATTATTTTTCTGAATGACACTTGAAATGAATGTGGCTTTTAATAATGCAGACAAAGAGAGTCTTGCAAAAACATTGTCTTGCACTCTTGTTACATTCCAGATGAGTGTGCGGCTAGGCTAGCTCAACCTAATTGCTTGAGGCCTCTGCAGCTGATGAAAGGAAAACCCAGAATGGTTTATTTTTAGTTCAACAGGAGAGGAACTGGTGAGCTGCAAATCCTGTAGTTCAAATCTAGGCAAGTAAAGATTACACACAAATATTCTCATTCTCCATGAGAACATGCAGCCCAACAGACTGAGATAGACCATTTTCTGATGGGGTACCACTATGAGATTGGAGGGTTGTTGTTTTTTTGGCAAAATAAACAAATCAAAATTAAAACATTAAAAACCATCACTTTTTCCACAAAAACTTGATTTCCCATAAATATTATTTTTGGTGCAAAACTTTACTTTTGCACAACACATTTTGTGCAGAATACAGTGGTACACCGTTTTTCTGTGTGACAAGTTTTTTCAAAGGTTTTTGAAAACCAACGTGTTTGGGAGAGAAATTATTTTTCACAAAAATGCAAAAACAATTAACAAACATGCAAAAAGAAAAAAAAAACCCTCTTCTAAGCTTGTCCTGTGAAGAGTAAACTTTTGAAATCATTTTTTCTTATGTGCAAGAATTATCAGAGATTTACATCCCTATTCAGATCTCAGTTCCATAAACTCACCAGGCAAGCCTCTCTGCTTTCTTGACTTCAGCTGCCTCCTACCTGCAATTATGGGATAAGTACAGACTTGCCTTCTAGGGCTGCTGAAAGGGTAACAGAGGCTAGTACTCATGATTTGCAGCCTATCTTAAAAGGAACAGGAAACTGCCTGCCACTGAGGAGCCACAATGGTTCCCATGGAATGAACCCTGGAGGCCTGTTGCTCTCCATTTCCTCAATTTTGGGGGAGCTGAGAAGTATTTTTGCCCCCAAATGGGCATTGCTGCTCCCTCTCAAGCCCCTAGAAGTGCTATTTCGCATTTAGTACATTTTAGGTGTTTTCTTAGCTATCTTTTGGCCTATGTAGGACTTTCTTCAAACCAAGCAGTGATTGGGCTTCCTGTTTCCATTGCTTCCTGTTTTGAAGAAATGCCTCCGTAGGCGACAGGAAGACCTCAATGAGCCTAAGAGGAGGCAGGGGCCTCAAATACTTCTCAAAATGGACAACCGCCCCAAGCATGACTGGACATTTTAGGGCAAAACATTTACCCTTCTCCCTGACTAGTTATGAGGGGTGGGGACATGAGGACCCTCAAGGTCTCCACATTGGGACCCACGTGAAGTCTGTGGGCCACAGTTTCCTCACTGCTGGGCAATGCCCATCATTCTTGCTAGAACGGCACATCAGGGGATATTCAGGTCTTTCAGTTCTTAAAAATGAACTCAAATGGCTGTTCTTAAATTTCGCAAAATAGGATAGATGCTGGAGCCAGTGGTGTGACAGGGACTGGAAAACAGAAACCCACAATATTTGCACAACTATTGAACCTGCAACAACTCAAGCTGTGATCAGTGTGCTATACACACACACACACACACACACACACATATATATATAAACATGAAAGGGGGTAGGTGGCAGCATTTACCAGAGACAAAAGAACTGGCTGCATTTCAGGTGGTATGAAAAGAGGACACTCATCTAATTTTATCTAATACCAGAGGCATATCTAGGATGGTGCAACTGAGGCACTTGCCCTGGGTGCCAATGGCAGGGGGGCACAAAAAAGCCAACACCCCTCACCCTTCCACCTGGGCCTGGCCTGTCACTGCCCCTCGCCAGGGTCATTCCTGGCCGGGTGTGGAGGCAGTGGCAGTGGCAGCAGCCCTCCCCTCTGGGCCTGGCCCGCTGCCATCCCCCACCCCCATTGAGGTCTTCCTTGGCTCTGGGGCAGCAGGAGAAGCAGCACCTAGGAGTGCAACTTCCAAGCTTGCACTAGGTGCTATTAAACCTAGATATGCCATTGGCGAATACCATCACTGCGTTCTAAGCAGGACTGAGTTGTAAGCAAGCCAAAGTGAGGCAGCCACCCTAGGCTGCAGATGCTGGGGTGGTGGTGGTGGTGGGAGCAGCAGCTATGTGATGGAAGACAGAGCTTTGTGTTAAGCAGCCAGCTCTTTGTCCAGCTATCTAACCTGCTATCTTCAGGTGCAGGATGCTCCCCGTCATAAATCTGAAAGAGACAGATTCATCTGCTAGGCAAATCAGCTTTTGCACATCGAAGGGGAGAGGGTGCTATGTTATTCTTTACCGCAGGCGAAATATCCCAGGGTGGCCCTCGTACCAAGGAAGCTCTGTCTTAGATGAAGTTTTACTTAGCTTAGTGGATGAGTTTTTACTTCTCTACATGAGTCAGACACATATTCTCCAACTGTCCCAATTTGACAGGGACAGTCCTGGTTAATCCTCTGTCCTCCCACTTTTTCAGCTGCTTTTCACATGTCCCAGTTCTTCTTCTCCTATTCCTTCTCCTCCTCCCCCTGCCCCGTTTGTTCTCAGCTTACTTTAGCTGCTGCAAAGTGAGAGCCAAGTTCAAAATTACAGTCAGCTGTCTACATTTATGGGTTTGAATTTCATGGTTTTGTTTATGTGCAAGGTTCTGCAATCTCTGCTCCCCCACATCAAGCATTTGTTTTCTGGGGGAACTTTCCTTCTCGGCTGCTCTGATCAGGCCCTACAGCCCTTTAAAAACCTGTTGCAGAAAAATAGAGATCGAGACCCACGGAAAGGAAATTCAAAGTTTATTCAGCCGACTGGGCTCAGTGGAATAGCTTCCAAAGACCGAGAGCCCCCCGCTTCATCAATTCACAATGCTTTATACATTTTTTGCACAGTGTTATCTTTAGTACAGTGTCATCATGTTCGTACGTGGCACCAGTTCAAGCTACAAGCTACATACTACATTCTGTGGCTGTGCTGTGCATTCTTTAATGTTGCAAGTAGAACTCTACTCTACTTTGTTTCATCTTCCCTTTTCTTCCTTCCCTATTCCTCCTCAAACCCACCTCTGATCCTCCTCCTCCACCAGCTAAGGATGGATCACAGTCCAATTTCTCAGCACCACAAACCCTCTCCAATGCCCCCTGTGCAGACAAAGAAGGAGATGGGTGAGACAGAAATAGTATAGGGCCACCATGCCAACCCACTCTTTCCCCTTCTCTTTTCCATGATCCGATTTCGACCCTGGGTGCTCACTCTCCCTATCATGTCTTGGTCCCCTTCCCACACACACATACATTTCATTTGCATTTTTTCCACTGTTGCAGTAGTCCTGTGCCCCTAACTCTAGTGAATGTGGAAGGCCAACTGTAGTTTACACTCAACTCAGCAGTGGGAAGAGGACAGCAAGGGGTGGAATTTTGCCCTTCGCGGGAGGGTTTGACAAAAGTGAACTGTTGCAGTTTCTCCTAGCCTATGCGTTCTTCCTTGTTAATAACTTTTATCATCTTGACCACACTGTGATCTTGCTTGGCCACATATGACCCCTGGCTTTCATCTGTGAAATGCTGGAGGGTATGCAGGGATAATGAAAATTCTGTTGGTCAGACAAGGTGAGTATCTCAAGAGACTTTCACTGTTCACTGGACAGCTAGAGGCTACTAGGCAAGGAACTTAGGAACATACATCCTCACTTATTTCATTCCCACAACACAAGAACAAAACAAACAAATAAAACAAACAAAAAACAACCCAGTCTAGACAAGAATATGAGAGCTTTGCACATTTTTCATTTTTTAAAAAATTTCAGACTTTAAAAAAAATAAAAATATTGCTTGTGCAACAAAACATTATATCTTGCAAAAATACATGTTTTCCCACAAAAAGCATATCTTACAAAAAATGCAATATCTTTTTCTCAACCAAAGTTTTCCCAAAGTACCCTACTGAATCAAAAATTAAAATGCACAAAAAATCTTGGCCCTGTTGGAGACAACAAAATTGTATTACTAAATATGAGAAAAACTGCAAATATTATTTGCATAATAGCTGGAATACACTAGGTCTGCTAGGCTGTGGATTGTAGGAAAGTTTGGCAATTTCAAGGGGGCTAGCAAGGCAGAAGTATCTGAATTTCCTGCAAGATTCAGTCTTCTGGGGAAAGGCTGCCAAAGGGAAAGTGATGCTGCCTTTAAGGCCAGCAGTTTGTCAATCTGGGTGCTTGCTAAGCCTCTTACTGCTGAGTTTGCATGTCTGTAAATAAACAGATACCATCCACTATTTTGAATCCCTGGTATTCTCCTCAAAAACCCTGCCCCTGTCCAAGTCTTCTCCTGGAATGGTTCTACAGAAGGTATTCTGCACATGCTCAAAAGCACCTTTATCATTTGTTTCCATACCAGTCTGAGCTCTGGGGATTCTGTGACTCAAAGGAAGCCCTGCTTAGCATGTCAGCTCTCAAAGCAGGGTGCTTCTGTCTGTCCCCTCCACCCCTGCTGGCAAATTTGCTGTAAACATTTCTCTCCCTGTCACTGTCAGAAACAAAGAGAATGCCTCCCACTGTCAGAAACACAGCAAGGGCAGGATTTTCTCATTTTGACTTCAAAGGCAGTGTTTCAAGTGTTGAGGCGTTCCAGACATGCTGATAGAGGATTCACTGCTGGTTAGGAAAGTGTCGTGTGTGTGTGTGTGTGTGTGTGTGTGGAAAGAGAACGAGATAATTGATCTCAGGGTATGTTCACAACTATCTTCCCAAATGACCCATGTTAACTGCAGCATCAAACACTCTATCTCTGAATCACTGCTCTTTGGGATGAGATCCGTTGGTCCCTGAAGCCAAGGTGTCCTTAACCAAAGGAAAAGGCAGTAGCAGATCTCTTACCTTGGCACAGAACAAAGAGGTATCTCATGGGGGGTTGTGAATACTCTCTCCTCATTTCTTCAGGAAGGACTTGTTCTGCTTTTAACAGCAGAATAACAGGTCAAAATTTAAGGTCTCCTCAACAGCACCTCCATGACCTTGAAGAGCCTCACCTGTTGAATGCCTGCCACTTACACCATTATTAAAACTACAAGGGGTAGAGAGAAGCAGTCTTTTCAACCAGGTCTGCTGAGGGGAACAGTAGTACTGTACTTGCTCTCTGCCCCACTAACCCCCTCTCCTTTTTTAAGGAAGGAGTGGAAATTGTCCCCTTTAAAACAAACAAACAAAACAAAAAACAAAACACAAAAACAGACACTACATTTCTGTTGCAGCTTGACATATAGAGACTTAGCAGAGAGGCCAATAATAGAAAAAAGTGAAATTTGTTTACTGCCTAGGAAGTTATTTGGTAGAACTGAGCTGTGGTCTGGAGCTGATAGTAGGGACACATGGGGCCTTGCTCCTATGTAGACAAACCTGGAACTGAGCTGCATGGCTTAGGGAAAATGCTTGCATTTCTAAGAAACAGATCTAGCCTAGCCCTGGCCACACTTTGAGCCCTTAACCCTAACCATTGGAGGAAAAAAGACCACACCAGGTCATTCCCAAAGGAGGAATTCAGCCCCGAGGCTGAGAAAGCCAAAGAGAAGACGATGAGCAGCCAGACATACCTACATCTTGCATTATAGTGCAAAACTGAACTAGTGTACTGGTGTGTCATAAGGTTACAACGTGGCTGCGCTAGTATGGCTTACAAAACTGAAACAAAAGCACCAACCACAAGTGGTGGAGCGGAGTGAAGGTGGGGCAGGGGAGTGGCCAAAAATGCTGTAATGCAGAAGGAACACTGGTGGCAATACCACTACTCATCCGCTTAAGGCGGAAGAGGGCAGAAGAGAGTGTTCCCAACCCAACAGCATCCCATGAATGGCAATACCAGGATGGTAATGCTACAACGTGCTAACTGGTGTATAGTGCAGAAATGGCTTCAGTTTCTGTTTGGGGACTCAGAATTCAGCATAAAAAATCAAGTGTTTTGATTAGTTGAATGAACAATAAAATCTACCGTAGTGGATTTTACAAGACTGACTCAAAAGATTTTACTACCTGAAGCAGAGCAGAAAATGACAATCAACCACCTATTTGCTCACATCAGTTATCCACACTATTTTTCACACATAAGGCCAATCACTTCTTTGCACACTGGCAATAAAAAAAAGCATTATCACGTGTATTAGTTGCCAATCTCCTGCCCCTTTCACGACATTCAGATGTATTGCCACAGACATCTGCTTCCTTCTATTTAATGGCAATCATGGCCCTAAAATCTCATATCCTCACGGATGAAAACCAGGACATCTGTGGCCAAGCATCATGAGAGTGTAGTCAAAATGGCAAAAGTTATTAATGAAGAAGAAGCTAGGAGAGGCCGCAATAGTTTGCTTTTGCCTGAGCCTGCAGGGAAGGAAAAGATTCCTCCTCTCCTCTCTTCTCTGCTGAGTTTCTTTGTGGTCTCTTAAAATGAAAGATCGTGGCAGTGATGGGTACTCTGATGTAGTTCTGTAATAGTGTTATTATGGCTTAATAAGTATGAGTGGAACAATTTTGAACTGGACAACCTGAAACAATAGACTAACGTGATAAATACTTTTCTTTTTCATGGGAAGAAGACATCACAAATGGTGCAGAGGGTGTGATTCGTTTTATTTCTTGTACCACCTCTTGTGATAAGAGATTTAGACAGTGATGGGTGTACCATAATGATGTTGTGCCATAATAGGGTTATTATGGCTATTTTTATTTTTTAAAATTGGAACAAACCAATCATGTGGTGCAAATGGGATGGTGATAACAGCATTAGTGCAGATAAAACAAACTGTTCAAATCACACTGTTACAGTGCAAATGTAGCAGGGGTGTGATACACAGCAGCAACAATCACTTATTGTTGCGAGTACAACTGAAGCAGTTTTCGAGTGGTATAACCTGGCATAACAGCATGGTGTGATAAAGACCTAAGCCACAAAAAGTGTGTGTGAACAGACATGTGGAAAATTGCACAGATGTGTGCTGTGCCCAAATTGTAATTATGTATCACTGTTCTGCTTTGTCATTCCATCTACCCTCTAGAAGAAGTCTCATAGAAACGCATCTGCCTCCAACCTGCTTTTTGTAATACCTTGCCTGATGCAGAGATATGAACATTTCAAAAGCTTCTCCAGATTTTTGTGCCCAGCTGGTTGACCTAATAAAGCTATTTGGAGCATGTAGACAAAAACTTGGAGATTTGACTTTGTTTGGGCTACATATCTCACAATCTCCCTTGCCAGCATGGCCCTGCTGATTGTGGAATTCTGAAAATGTTCATCCAAAAGTTAATTTTTCCAAGAAACAGTGTTCACCCAGAAGAAGGACAAGACAGATGTTGCCAATTGTATTTACCATTGAGGAAAGGGAAAGCCAAGACTTGTGTGATTTGGAGCTAGCAAGAAAACCACCTAGAGCAACAGAGAGGTCACTAGTAGATTTAAAAATGTATCCTGGGAATAGAGCAGCCACAGATCGAAGAAACTGCCTGGCCTAAATCATAGAGAGTTAGTGCTGGGCTGTTAGAGATGAGGGAAGAAGAGCCTCTGGCTACCCATATGTTTTGGACTACAACCTCCACAACTCCTTACCATTGGCCAGGCTGGCTGGTGCTGATGGGAGTTGCAGGTGAAAACATCAAGAGGGCTAACACTTGCTGCAGAGGTATCCATGCTGTCACTCAGGATACTGGAGATTTTTATGATCCCCTGGTATTACCCGATGACTTGAAGCTCTAACACAAACACAGACCAAGCAGCCATAGTTAAGAGCAGAGCAACTGCTTTGCATGTCTGTGCTTCTAGGTTCAATCTCTCGATCAGGCAAAGAGAGAAACAGATCTGTCTGAAACGCTTGAGAGCCACTGCCAGTATGTTGACATTGTTGATCTAAAAGGTTTGGGGAAGCCTGTTCCCCTCCAGATGTTCTTAGACCGCAGCCCCCTAATCTATCTACATTAACTTCTGCAAGCTAGGGCTCATGGGAGTTGCAGTTTAACCTGAGCTAGAAGTACTAGTGATCTGCTTTGATTAAATGGTGAAACAATTAAACAAGCTTGTACTGTCTCAAAAGTTGGTTTGATACCCTAGTGGAAGAGTGATACCTGGAGTATGTTTGAAACTATATAGCCATCATAAAACACCAATGGGAGAACTGCCATCATATCTCTTACCTGAGCCCAACATCAGGGTAAAATCCAGAATGCAAATAGGTAGCTGCCAGTCAAATGAAGATTCAGGAAAGGCCAGAGAGCATCAGATGATGAAGACAGCAGCACAGGGAGACCCAGGTGACACAGGAAGAGATGGAGGCCAAATGCCAGCAGAGATGGAAAATTCATGTGCAGGTTAGCTGCTACCGCAGAAGCTGCTCAGAAGCCACAAGATGACTCAGGAACTGGAGGTCACAAGGAAACCCACTGGGAAAGATGCTGACGGTGGTCACAAGGAGCCATGTGGGAGAATGCTGATCCCACTGGGGAGTGTCCCAGTTTGCTTGCTGAAGGCACCACAACATGACACAATGGGGTCGCTCCGTCTCGCTCTGTCTCTCATCAAAGGCAGAGCAAGGAGGCACTCCATGCAAAAGTGACGGCGTGGACTTGAAAGGCAGCAGTGGCACATGGCCGTCAGCACTTTGTCAATTCCTTGGCACAGTGGGGGAGAGGGTGGGTGACACAGGCATGAGGCAGCCCATTGCAGACAAATCCCAAAAGCCCAGTGGGAGATGAGGAGGGTACCCTGGAGTCTCCCTGCCCAACTTAGCTGCACTCCCTTTGGTTGTGAACAGCTGACGCTGCCAACTACAAACACGGCGCTGGGAATGCTTGTCCTTGCTGAGCCAACAAGTTCTGGGAGGTGGCCTTTATAAGGTGGGAGGAGGGGGTCAGGATGGTTTGCACAGCTGGGACATGGTGTTGGCTTTCACCCTCTGGGAGAGAGGAAGGGGAGCTGTGTGGGCCTTCTAAAAAAGCAACAGCAGGAAACACAGCATGGGAAGTGCCCAGGAGGAACTCAGTATGTGAAATACCACACTGAACCATCACAGCTTGGAGGAAAAGGGGATGATGGTCTCTTACATCTGATAGTTTTTATCAGCACAGAAGGAGGGCCATTATTTTTAATTTTATAGGACAACAATTATACTCACATGTGCAATGTAAACACTCTAGTGAAACAGACGGCTGATAAAGGAAGTCTCTTTTCATAAAACAAATAGTAAGCATACAGAATACATTGTCACAACACCTGATGATAGTGTGGCTATACAAAAACAGAAAACAAAGAGAGAGGGCTCTGGTGCCTTTAATAGTGTGTGAAAGCTTGAGCTCCACTTGCAGAGATACCATCTTCTTGTTGTCTGCCTTCAAGTCATTTCCAACATATGGTGACCCCAAGGCAAACCTATCACAGGGTTTTTGCTGGGGCTGAGAGTGTGTGAAGCATCCAAGGTCACCCAGTGGGTTTCCATGGCCAAGGAGGGAATCCAACCCTGGTCACCAGGTCGTAGTCAGTGGCAGAGCTTGGAGTGCACAAAGGAGGGCAGGTGGAGGTGTGGGGGCGGAGCTACAGCAGGGGCAGGGCTGAGGCACATGGGGCAGGGCTATGGTGTGTGGGGGTGGGGCTACGGTAAATGGGGCAGGGCTACAGTGTATGGGGGGCTATGATGGACAGATGAGACTATGGCACATGGGGAGTGGGGCTATGGTGTATAGAGGAGGGCAAGCAAGGAGCCGCGGTGTCCCCAAAAAATTGCCACTGGGGACGCACTACCTCATCACCCCCCATCTCTACGTGACTGTCATAGTCCAGTGCTCAAACCACTGTACTATGCTGGGTCCCCACACCAGTATTAACAGATCAAGAACCCTGTTGTCACTTTTTCTTATAACGAACACTTAGTAGATGGCATTTTAAAAACATTTAACAAATATCTTCCCTGAATTTGTTTCTATCAACAATTTATTAAGCATGTTAATGGCTAAAAGAAAACTTCTAGGTCACAAGCTACACAAGTGCTGTATGTGTGTATGTGCCTTCTGGTTGCCTGTTAAATTATGGTAACCCCATAGGGTTTTCTCAGGCAAGGAATACTCAGAGGTGATTTGCCATTGCCCTCCTCTGACATATAGTCTATAACTCCTGGTATTCCTTGGCAGTTCTCCATCCAATTAGCAACGAGGCTTGACCCTAATTAGTTTCTGATGGGATGAAATAGGAAGTGGTGATTTCAGAAGAAATAAAAAAAAAAAGCAGGAATCTTCATCATCATTATTGCTGAAGGCTCCCCAGAAACATCTACTGGGGGAGATAAAAACCTCAGTAATATAGATTTATGAGAGAACAGCTGTTCTTATCACTTTGTGTCCTGTTACCTTTAAGCAATTTGTGATCTATAAACATTAGTAGGTACCCATGCTCTCCTCAATACCAAAGAACAGTGGGGGGGAAAGATCCTTTAGCCCTCCAGATGTTTTGCCTAATGGCTGTCAGTTCTCCCCAGCACAGCCAATTGTAAGAAACTGAAGGAGCTATAGTCCCAACAGTTCATCTGTTGATGTATTTGCATCAAACTGCTAAGGCAGGAGTGGGGTATCCTTTCCAACCCAATGGCTGAATTTCAAGGGCTGAATTTCAAGATCTAGAACTGGTATGTGGTGGCGGCAAGATTCCAAACTGGGTAAGGACAATGGTAAAGTGAGTAGAGCCAACAACCTGTGATCCTGCCAGCATACAACAATAGATATAACAATTTCAATCCATTCTCCAGCATGCAGATTTTCAGCACTGGTTGTGGCACAGGGACTAGTATTATCACCTAATAATGTCTGCAGATCAAACAGCTTTTAAATACAAAGGGGTAAGGCTCAGTCCAGAACTTTAACCACTATTCCTCATGCCGTGCTTGTGGGTTTTCCAGAAGCAAAGGAATGACCATTGGTGGATGCGGGAAGCTAGACCTGGTTTGATCAGCAGTGCTTTTACTATGGTTCTTTTTAAAGATTAAAAGAACCAAAAGGGAGGGCCAGATTTTATTTTCCACTGAGCAGTGAAAGCTGACTGGGTGACCCTAAGTAGGTCACTTGAAATCTCAGTCAAGCCTACCCCACAAGGCTGTTGTGGGGTAAAATAGAGAAGATGGGAGCCATGTTCTTTTTAAAGAATTTTTGTTGTATACACTGTTGTGATAGATCAGGGACACAAAAGGCAAATCCAATGGTTGAGTTTTAATTTGAAGCCTTTTCAAATATCTTGCTGATACTAATTTAAAAAAAAATGAAAAAGAAAAAGAAAGAAAACTGCAGGTCTTTCCACACTACACTGTTATATTGCTATTATTCTGCCTTCAACATCCTGTGGAATTCTGAGGTTTGTAGTTTACTGAGGCCCAAGAGCTCTCTGGTAGAGAATTCTAAAGGCCACTACCTAAATGGCAAACCCTAAAATTCCATAGGATGTTGAAAGTGGAACAATAGCATTATAACAGTGTAGTGCAGAAAGGCCCTGAGTAACAGCCCTCAGCTAAAGCAAAAAAGCTTTACAAATCCTATGCTGAGTTTCCAAGTCTTATTTTTAATAAGACATTGCCCTCTCCTGGTCATCCTTTGCTATTGCACAAAGGCACATGTTGGTTCAGCTTGCTCTGAAAGTAGAGCTGACTGGAGCAAACTTGTTACTGCATCTTTAAGCCCCAACAAACCAGTTTAAGTTCTAAGGCAGGTGGAAGATGGTGCCCTTAATTTAATTTCAGGCTCCTGCTACAGTATATAGAGCAAAGTGCTGTACGGTTATCAGCTGACCAAGATACTTTACATATCCTGCAGCTGTCCTGATTTGGCTGGTATGTTCATAATTAATCCTCTGTCGTCCCACTTTTTCAGTTGTTTCTAAATTATCCCAGTTTGTCCCTCCTCCTCCCCTTATCCTCCTTGTCTTCAGCTGACACCCACTGCTACAAACTGAGTTCAAAGTGCAAAAGTAGGTTGTACTCAAGTCAGCACATACAGGGGTGGAATAAGGAGAATCTTGCCATTCCCAGTAGGCTCAGGCCAAAACAAACTGCTGCAGCCTCTCCTAGCTTGTGTGTTCTTTTTCATTTATGACTTTTACCATCGTGACTACACTCTTAATGCTGCTTGGCCATGTGTATTTCCATTTTCATCTGTGAAATGTTGGAGGGCATGACTTCATTGCAGCCTGCTTTTATGGCCATTTCTGCACTAGACTATTATAGCCCTATTATTCCATTTTCAACATCCTATGGAATCCTGGGCTTTGCAGTTTAGGGAGGGGCATTTAGAATTCTCAGCCAGAGAGCTCTTTGGACTCAGTAAACTACAAACCCCAGAATTCCACAGGATTCCTTACCATTAGCTGTGTAGGGTGGAAATGGCCTCTGTCTTCAACAGCAATTTGGCAAGTACTACATGATCACAGCCTCAGAGCTGCTGTTAAAGACACAGGAGCAGGTAAATAGTTCAACTGTCTCCTGTCTGTATTTTTCAGGTAGGTATCAAAACATACATGTTTACAGGTACTCCAGTATCCTACAGATGGGAAACTAGAGACGTTCTAATGGAGGAAAGTGCTGTACGGTTGTCAGCTGACCAAGATACTTTACATATCCTGCAGCTGTCCTGATTTGGCTGGTATGGACTTTGCCTGGAGGAAAGAACAGAAGGATGCTTAAGCAGGGTTTCAGGCAGAAATCAACATAAAGCATTGACTTGTATAGAAATATAGTGATGGAAAAGTGTTACATCTGATGTGCAGTTCCCGAAGGCACAGAAACACCCTATACAAAATGGAAGTGGGGAGCAGACATCATTGCTCAGTTATTTATTTATGAGTATTTATAAAACATAAAGATTTCAAAGCAGTGAACAACAATCCAAAAACATATAATATAAAACAAAAATGAAACAAATCTATAGTACTGAGATCTGTAAAAGGGATGGGAATAGTACAGCCCTCTAGATGTTGTTGAGCTGAAATTTCTAGGCAGACAGCTAATGGTAAGGAATCCTAGGTTTTGCAGTCCAGTAACATCTGTAGTCTAATACCCATGATCTATAATAGTAAGAGGGACTGTATGTCTCCACAAAACCCCAAATATCCTGAACTCAAACCCCTAAAACTTCACAGAAATACTAAGGGTACCCCCAGTGGTGCACACCTCAATATTCTTTTTAAAGTATATGTTATTTTATCTTAAAATTGATTAATTTATTTTATTTCATTAATATCTGACCATAGCCTACAGTGCCCACAACAACCACTAAGTGGCAGGCTTTTCTAACATTCTCAAATCATCAAAGCAGAAGCTGCAGTGGGGCTTACCTATTTCTTTCTCTGGAGGGCCTCTAGGCAGCTCCATTTAGTTCTCCCCTTTGAAATTCTTTAAAGGGTTAAATATATAAAGAACTCATATAGAAAGACAGTGCTGCTTCCTGGTAAGGGAGGCAGAATGGACAGTTAGCAAAGTGATAGCCTGAATAGGGTGGAGGGAAAGAAGGACCACTGAGAACAAAACAGATGGTGGGAGAAGAGAAGAAAATGATGTGTGGGGCCAATAGGATGGCTTCCTCACATCATTTCAAGGACCAAATAAAGATGGTCTCTCAGTTTACCAGGTCCCAATCTGTTTTGGGCTTTATATGTAGTTTTTATTGTTGTGTGCCTTCAAGTTGTTTCCAACCTATGATGAACCTATCATTGTGGTTTGTTTTTTTTAATGAGACTGAGAAAGTGTGACTTGTCTAAGGTTACTCAGTAGGTTTGCGTGGCCAAGCAGGGATTTGAACTTTGTTCTCCAGAATCATAGTCCAGTGCTCAGACCACTATAACAAGCTGGCTCTGTGCTTTGTGTACTGACAACACAACCTTCCTGATCTGGTAGCACATACTGATGGACAAATTTGGCTTGTTTCTGATGGGTTTGTTTACTTTATTTATGGCACTTATACTTTCTTCTTTTCCCCCCGAAACAGTTCACAATGGCTTGCACACTTAGGATTCAATTCGTCTCCTATGCACACAGACCTGCTCAGGTTTGACAGTAAACAGACACCCTGTTTTCTCAAGTCATTTTCTGGACCTGAGATGGTGAACCTGTGGCCTTCGAGTTGTTGGATCCCAACTGCCATCCCCCACAGATAGCATGGCCAATGGTTACAGCCAGGGATGATGGGGTTTGAAGTCAAACAACATCTGGAGAGCCATAGGTTCTACACTGCTCTTCCATACTTCTGTTACACAAGTAGATGGCCCTTTGGGCAGATGGTGACCTAAATCAGTGCTACTCAAAGTGTGGTCTCCAGACTGGTGCAGAGCCATAAGCCATGAGCTGCTAATTCTTGGAGTTTTCATGAAAGAAATAAACATTAGTGCCAATGGGCACAAATATAATACCAGTCCCTGAAACACTGGAAGGAAAAATTGCCTGTAACTCACATCACATAGCACCGGCTTAAATAGCAGCATTCACAGCTTCTTAGAGCATTTTAGCTATTCTAGAATTATGGATACATACCAATTAAAGCAAGGGCTGACAACTTTGGTCAGCTGGATATTGTTAGACCACAGCTCTTGCCACCCTAGGTGCCACAGGTAATTGTGAGGGATGATGGGAGTTGCACAAATCACAGCTGGTGGGCCACGGTTGCCCATCCCTGCCCTAAAGGAAGAATCAATATTTGGAGGTTAGAGCTAGTTGCGTTCCTTCTCCCCACTTCTTTCCTTTCCTTCTTTCTTCCATTAAGCAAGGCACCAATGGTCTTTACACAGAAAAGCTTGAGCAGCCTGTCTAGGGAGAAAGATAGATTTCCCTTCACTTACAATCCCTCAATTAAGATTTGATAACTCTTCTAAGAGAGACACTTTAGCCAAGTATAAGAAAATGAGCTTAAAGCAAAAATGATAACTGGAGGGAATTAATTCCCTTGTCAACTTTGGAGAGGAGAGAGAGCCTTGATGTCTGCGGCAGATCAGAGTTTCTGCTGGCACAGCGGCCCTGTTTGAAACAGCAGACCTTAACCATTTTGTCCCCAAAAGTCAAGAAATAATATATACACATGCTATATGCATTGTGAAAAAAAATTCAAATGCTAATTTGTATGTATAGATGCCTATTCAGAAAGGATTATTATAAGCAAATGCAACACATCTCACCACGAATGGATGATTATGATCAGGTAACCTGGGTATTAGTTTTGTCTGCTGTCCAGACCTTGTTAAGCAACTTCAAGGGTCACTCCCTGTTCTCCCTTCTCTTTCTTACTCTCTCTCTTTTTAATCTTTAAACCGGACTTAAGATGGCACAGAGCTTCAAGCATAGTTCAAATGGAGGAATGAATTCTGGATGAGATTGGCTCCACCTGCCAGTTTTTCAAAGGTTTTGTCCTACTTTCATTATTTTTAGGCCCCTGGTTTCCTAGACCCAAAGCTAGGCCACTTTCACCCTGCTTCTAAGACTGTCAGGTTTCCTGTGTCATAAGGCATGAGACTCCTGGAATAAGGTGTAGTGATATTGGCAGAGCTTCTCTCTTCCCACGTAAATGTTTCTTACCTCCTCTTTTGTAGCATTGGCAAGCTCAGGAGGCCTCCTTCTAGCACAGGGCTTTCCAAACGGTGTGCCAGGACACATCAGTCTGTCACCTGAAGTGTGTAGGTGTGTCACCTACAATCTTGGAAATGCATGTTATTGTTTATAAATCATATATTTTAAAAAATATACGAAAGGTTTTCATGAGATATGTCAGGTCCCCATACATTTTGTTATTACAATTTATGTATGTGTCTGTATCTCTTATAAGGGGTTAGTTTAACCTCTGGCTTGCTAGTAAAACTGAAGTTACTGTGTCGCGAAATGATGCATGTCTAAAAAGTGTGTCACCAACATGAAAAGTTTGGAAAGCTCTGTTCTAGCAGGTCTTTTGAAGAGTAGCAGAAGGATGCTTTTGGGTTTGATGCAGAGGTTGGAAAAAGTTGTTTGTTTGTTAGGGTTGCCACAGTGAAAACTGTTGAGGGCTCCTCTGCCTTTAAGGGTTGTGTAGAAGAATGTATTCAACAGTTGTTGCTTGTAACCTGGTTGCATGACAAGCACTATTAGCTGAAATTCCCTCTTTTACCCAACTGTTAAAGATACAGGAGCCCTCCCT